>SJYV01053815.1:803593-881989 GCA_006410875.1 Neotragus pygmaeus
ACAGAAATTTAAACCCACCAACTGACATAAGGAAGTGCCTTGGGTTTTAGTCACCATCTTCCCTCTTAGGACATCCTGCACCTCTCACAGAGTCTTCCAACTCCAAACTGTCTTCCTTAGCCACCTCACATTAATCCACCTTTCAGACTGTATCACTTCCAGTTTCTAAGAAAAGCCAACATCTCCTGAAAGGTTCACTGCCAAATTTCTGGCCCTCCATTTCTCATAGGAGCTGGGGCCTGGAATGAGCTCAGAGATTTCCAAACTCAGGCATGAAGTTCTCAACCATGATGACTGGCACCAAGCTTGGAGCTGGACTTCTTCATGGCCAGCTGGACCCTGGAAGCCAATGCCCAGGTGACCCAGAGGGCCTATAACACTGAACTGGCAGCCCTCCCTTCTGCTGGGTTGCGCTTTTCTGATTCAGTACCTAATCAGCTCCATTCCTTGGGGACAGCTCGCTTCCTTCTCCCCTCGACCCATCATCTCTTTTCTGGGGAGGGTCTACCTGGTACCTTTCAGGAAGCTGGATCCTGAACTAAGATGGTCAGTTCTCTTGGGACAAGTCTGGTATCTGACTGCATCCTGAGTGTGGAATCGTCCTCTGAACACTCTCCCTGCCTGCTCCAGTGTCTTGTTACTGTTGGCTTCTGAAAGTGGGACTCAGGAAGGTGTGCCCCACAGAGCCTGTGCCAAGACCACGGTGGCTGAAGGCTCTGTGGCCACGTCATCTTCATCATCCTCACCCTGCCTTGATGAGTAGGTTTCTACCCCTACTTACCTGTCCACATCGGTACCTGTGCTTAGGTCAGCTTGACTCACCCTAAGCTGGTCACCTACTTTCTGATACAGGCACCCAGAACCACACCACTCAGGAAAGTTACTGCCCCAGGACACTGAGTCCCATCTTGGGTCCTGTCCTATCTCAAGTGCCCTCACCTCAGGGCCCTTGTACCCTTTTTAGCTCTATTGCAATGAACTAAAAGGCAGGTTGATTCTTAGTCCCAACAAAGTGAAGTGGATAGAAAGAAATGCTTTGTCAAAAAGCATACCACAAAATTCATAGAAATTTCTGACACACTGTGCCACCAGAGACAGAGCTAATTGGATGTTTGTGACTTCCTGGAGGATTTGCTCTTAAAAAGCCTCATCCTTGAGTGATAGTCTTTCTTCTGCCAGCTTGTGGCCTAAAATGGAATGGTGACCAACACATCCTGGCCAGGTCTAAGTTTGAGGCCAGATCCTTCCAGTACTTCTCAGGCATTTGGCAGAACTTCAGAGATTCACTAGCTCTCAGCAGTAATAATCATTTTTCCTTCGTATTTCTTGATGGCTACATTAGTCTTATTAATGTCTAGATGACCGTCTTAAAGTAGTGTTCGTTGCTCAGTCGTGTCCGACTCTGAGACCCTATGGACTGTAGCCCGCCAGGCTCCTCTTTCCAAGAAATTCTCCAGGCAAGGATACTGGAGTGGGTTGCCATTTCCTTCTCCAGGGGATCTTCTCAACCCAGGGATTGAACCTGGGTCTCCCTCATTGTAGGCAGATTCTTTACTACCTGAACCACCCCTTAAGGGCCGTAAAATGCCAATCATTATGAGATGAATTTTCTCACACCTTGGCATTGCCTACTCATTGCTTTTCGAAATACACGCACATGGCTTTACTTTGCATTTTGGGGGTTTTATACAAGAATTGGGTGGTATCAGGTAGGACTATAAAATCAATGGTGTAAAAACAAAACTGATAACAACATGAACAATTCTACTGTACCAGTAAATTTACCACCTATGAAATATTTCTAAAAGATTCATTCAGAAATAACCTTGTCATCTCCTTCCCATATTTTGTCCCCACCCCAAATTTCAAGTAGGCAGCCAGCTTCTTTGTGCTCCTCTGCCTCAGGGAAGTTTTGTGACACAGCAGAATGCAGAATCACAATCAATATGCTAGAGAACAGTGTGTGTATATCTGTGTTTGGTGGGATGATGTGAATGAGCTTATAGAGGGAAGATTCTGTAAGATAAGGAAGGGGCCTGAATCCCAAGGGGTACCAGAACTGTCAGAAGCCTGCAGTGAGTTTCCTGGTTCCTGGAACTAATGTGAATTGTCATGCTGTGATGTCAACATGCGAAAAGCAGCAAGAGATTTTAATTGTCACTTTTTAGGAACAACACATTAGGTAAAACATGACAGAAAATCTCTTCTTTTATATCAACATTGATACAATCACATCTTAAAGAGCTTTGCCTCTATTTACAGATCACATTAAATTTCACATAAACTATTCTATTTGGTGCTATTTTGACATTAGAAGATGTTGTTAAATATATGTCTGTGGGCTCTTTATAAACCTTTGGAACTACAGAAACGTTTGTTACATTCAATATAGATCAATGAGAGGAATTGCACATATGTATTTGGAAGGCAAAAATAAATTTTATATATCTGTATCGGCTTTTCAAATATGATAAAACTAATTTCTTCTAAAGGATAGTAACTTCCAAACCATTTTCCTCCTACATAAACTTCATTAATAGTGTTCTTTTTAGATTTAAATTACTTTCTAACTTCATTACTTGTTCTGCATACACTCAAAAATCTGCTAATTCAAAGGAAGCACTCAAGCATCCCTTTATGTCTCAAGGATCAGGAAATCTTATAAGAAACAATAAGTGCCTTTGTCAGATAGTGAATGAGGAAAAAAATTCTGCATTAAGGAATAAACCATGTTCAATTTTAACAAGTAAAAGAACACTTCTTTAACTTGCACTTAATTTAAAATCCAATCACAGGAATGAAGGTCTTTAAAAATTAAGACATCTCTTCTAGAGAACTATTAGAATCCTGGAAGGTGGCTAAACTGGTAGCAACTGATCTTTCTACTCAGCAGAAATTTAAATCAAATAAGACAAAAAAAGANTAAAATCCAATCACAGGAATGAAGGTCTTTAAAAATTAAGACATCTCTTCTAGAGAACTATTAGAATCCTGGAAGGTGGCTAAACTGGTAGCAACTGATCTTTCTACTCAGCAGAAATTTAAATCAAATAAGACAAAAAAAGAATCTAGGAACTGTAGGTTCCATACAAAGGTTTTAACCTGGGTTTTCAACATCAGGACTATTGACATTTTGAGCTGAATAATTCATTGTTGTTATGGCCCATCTCTTGCATCTTAGGGGGCCTTCCCCTCTCCAGATGGCGCTACTGGTAAATAACCTGCCTGCCAACACAGGAGATGTTAAGATTCCAGTTCGATCTCAAGGTTGGGAAGACTACCAGGAAGAGGGCATGGCAGTCTACTCCAGTATTTTTGCCTGGAGAATCCCACGGACAGAGGAGCCTGGCGGGTTACCGTCCATAGAGTCAGATATGACTGAAGCGACTTAGCAACAACACACACGCATCTTAGGATGCTTTACCCACCAGATGCCAGCAGCGCCTCCTCCGTCTTGTCTTTCTGCTCTTTCCCTCCCTCTCACCTCCACACTGTGACAGTCAATAAACACTGTCAAATGTCTCCTGGGAGGCAAAATTCTGCCCACTATCACTCCTCTCCTAGAACCACTGTTTCTATCTCATTCCCTTCTAACTAGCTTCTTCATGGCATCACTTTCACACAACTGTTTATTGAGTAAGAAAGAAGGTAACTTTTAATGTTTATAAAAATAAAATCTGCAAGGGCTCAACAATGTCTTTAATTTGCTATCTATAAATGAGGAATGTGTCAAATCCAATCCATGGATTTTCAGGCGGAGGAGGGGTTCTTTCCATCTAAAGAGAGTATAATTTGATGATTAAAGGGCTACCTGGGCTTTAGAGTTAGGCAACCTAAAATCAAATTTAACTTTTAACATTTAGAAGCTGTGTGATCATGAATAAAATATTAAGATTCCTTACATCTCTAATCTTTAAATATTAGAAAGGCAGAAAACAATAATATCTCTACTTCACATTGTTGTAGGAATTAAATGGGATAACATCTCTAAAGGGCATGCCACATATTAGATAGATGCTCCATTATCTCATGCTTCTGACCATGACAGTAGAAATCAAAATCACTTATTATGTGACTGTTTTTCTTCAAAGCAGCATACTTTTTTTCTATTTTTTTAATCAACTATTAACTGCATCATTTTGTATATACTCTAGCTTTCTAAAAACAAAAACTACATTTAGTTCTGTTTGCTTTCACGACAGGACAAGGCAATACGGTAAGCAGGACTTTGGCGGTTGTTATCTTTTATCTGTAACAATCTTCTCTGTGCTGGAATGGGTGTGGAGAAAACGGACCCTTCCTACATTGTTGGTAAGAATGTGTACTGGTATAGCCACGATACAGAACAGTATGGAGGCTCCTTAAGAAACTAAAAATAGAGTTACCATACGATTCAACAATCCCACTCCTGAGCATACATTCAGAGAAAAACATGGCTTGAAAGGATACAGGCACCCCAATGTTCAATATTCAGTGTTCAACGTCTGCAGTAGCCAAGACATGGAAGCAATTTAAATGTCCATCAACAGATAAAAGAATAAGGTTTGGGTACATATACAGTGGAATATTACTCAATCATTAAAAAGAATGAAATAATGCCATTTGCAGTAACATAGACGGACATGGATATTATCCTACTAAATGAAATGAGTCAGACAAAAAGGTAGGTATTATATGATGAAGTTTATATGTGGAATCTAAAAAAATAATGATACAAATTAACTCACTTACAAAACAAAAACAGACTCACAGACTTAGGCAGGGAAATTATGGTTACCCGTGGGGAAAGGGTAGATTGGGGGTTTGGATTGACATGTATTTAAAAGTAACACATAAGGACCTATTTATTGAGATGCATGTATACGTATAACTGAGTCAGTTTCCTGCATATCTGAAATTAGCACAAAATTGTTAGTCGACTATTCTCCAATACAAAATAAAAATTTAAAACCAAAAGGATCTGGACGTATTATTTCCACACATAATAATAATTAAGGGGGGAACATTTCTTTTTCCATAGACTCGTCTTCTTTAACTTCACTAAAGAATTAACTGGACTGGCAGGTTTTACAAGACCATCCTGAACCTCTTCCTCCTAGGCACTTTGTCTGAAACCCATGAAATCCATGCTCTTGAGACTAACTAGAAATATATTGTGTGATATATTCCTCAGTGTTATAGTCCAACAGGAATCACAAAGGACACACTATTTTATGAACAACAGTTGAATCTGTTGTGGCGTTCCTCATGTGTAAGAAATTTGAATAAAGCGTAGTCCCTGCCTTCAAGGAGCTTACACTTACTGCATATAAAGTAACCTGGGAAATTATGTTGTGTAATTCTAAATTTGCATTACAATGATGAAACTCAAACGAATGCATGTAAATACAAAATAACCAACATAGAAACGACACAGACAACCTATTCATCTTTTTCAGGGTACACTTTCTCCTCACTTTGCTCAACAGTCCCTTCTCCTTTCAACAGGCTAATATCCTCCAGAATCTCCTTGGTCTCATCCCTCTCCATGACTCATTTCTTACTTCCAGGCCACAGACTTGGGGTGGGGGTAGGGGGAATATAGTATAGTCTATCCCTCAGAAGGATTGAGAAAGTGCCAAATAATATCCCAGGTATCAGACCTCAGCTTAATGCCCGCTCAGCCACTTTCCTCATCTTGCCAACCAGACTGGGTGAGTTCCTTCTGCAGTAAGGCTTCTTTCAGTCTATAGTTGTCCTGGATAAACTTCATACAAATAAAACATACCCAATGTTTTAAAAATTAGTGTCTAAAGCAGAAGACTATAAGTTGTGTGTCAGCATTTCCACATGCAGGATTATCAACTCCTTATTTTTTCTGAAGTTTAGGCAGGCTGTTGGCCTCACCTAGCATTACTACCCTCTGTTCTGGTATAAAGAGACACGCTTGCCAACTGTACACAGCTAAAGACTGAGCAACTGGGGCACTTATGAATAAACTAAAATTTCCGCAAATAGCAAAAATATCTACTAGATTCTAATTTGAAAAACAATTGTTTAATATCAAAAAATATGAAATTTACATTTATTTCAGTTTGTGTTTAAGTTAAATGATCACTTATATTCTACAAGAAAAACTAAAGATAACTTCATTGAAAGTTCTCTGTTGTCCTTGATCTTAAAGGCTTCTACAATCTCAAGCATGAACTAAGCATTAGCAACAAAAACATGCTTTATTATTCAGCTGTCCTGTCAGGAACTTTATTTTCCTAAATCACTTTGAGAGCAACAAACATTTATGAAAGTCTAAATAAGAATAAGAATCTGCTCTATTAGGTGCTGGGCTGAAAAGTCTAGAAAGAAAGCAAACACATGACAGATTATTTTAACAACATTAGTGAAATGTTAAAAAATGCATCTACAGCTGAGTCTGGAGTTCACTGAAGGACTACAGAGGAAGATGTACATGGCATAAGCCTTAAAAGGTTAAGAATTTTTTCCTAAGAATTTTCAGAAATAATACGATCGAAGCTGTAGAACAGCACAGTGTTTAACTGTAACTAAAAACGATTGAGAATTAGGAAGACGTAAGTGTAAGAAGCGAAGGTCCCAGAGCAGAGAGGTTTCTACAGGCATTCGTGTACTCTGGCCTCAAAACATCAAGGCGGCATTGTTTCCAGATGCCTGCTCCTTTGAGAGAAAACGTTTCCAATTAGGACACAGAATGGCCAGATTTCAACAAGATAAAGGGAAAAAGAAATGACTATCCTTTAACAATTCCATTTGACTGATAATGTTTGGCTGTCCTGTACAATATTTTGCAAAATACCACATTATAGGAAATGCAATGAAAATCCTGTAGCTGTAAAATTTTACCTCAGTCTGTGCAATCAAACAGTTTAGTAACTAGATGCTGCAATTACTTATTCATGTGAAAACTATTATTCACTTCATTAGATCAATGTTTCCTTGTTCCAAGATTTTCCTACGGTTTTGCTTGCCACTCTTCACTCCTTGCTCTCAGAGGAATAATTTACCTGATTTTCTTAGGTTAATAAAATATTCCCCCAAATCAGTCACAACAAAGGCATCCCTGGGCCCAGGAATATACACATAGACACTATCACATCCATATATGGATACAAAGATAAAGTAACTTTAGATTCTGATATTCAATCATTAGCCCAGCTGTTATAATAAAACAGTGTATTTAACAGGACTCAGGGGAGTGAGTAAGCTTGATGTTTAATGCAAACCAGCTTGTTGAAAAATATTATCACTTCATATGATGTTACAAAGCAATAAAATTAAAAAAGAGGCCCTAGGGAGGTATTTAACATATAGTCATAGAGTTTATCTAATGGAAGTTTGTGTACTTACTAAGTGAAATACACTATCAGAAAAACTCTAGGTCTAGTATATTCATCAAAATTATGCAGAAAATGAAACATACATTTGAGTGTAACTTGAGTACATTCTGCTTAAATGATTCTATTCATGTATACTTTTGAAAGGTGATATACACATTTTTATAATAACATAATTATACTAACATTTAATTCAAATAATTACATGTAAGTAATGCACAATTTTAAAAATGAGAACTGTTAAGACTTATGTGAATTCAAAATATATTACAAGATTGTAGGCTCTTGCTACATTGTGATCTACATGCATATGTGTGTGCTAAGTCACTTCAGTCATGTCTGACTGTGACCTCATGGACCTGCCAGGCTCCTATGTCCATGGACTTTCCCAGGCAAGAATACTGGAGTGGGTTGCTATGGCTTCCTCCAGGGGATCTTCCCCACTGAGGGGTCAAACTCTTGTCTCTTTTGTCCTCTCCACTGACAGGCAGGTTCTTTACTTCTAGCACCACCTGGGAAACCCATGATCTGCATAAGTCTTATTAATAAGCGTATGCCTAAAATAAGAAAAACACCCAATATCTATAAAATTAGATTAAATAAATCTGCCAACATTACCTAAGCAGGTTAAAAAGTTCAGAATCATCTAGCCAACATGTTTTGTTTATTATGACTCTTTTTCAACTGTTGAGGTGATATGACATCATTCTTAGCTAGGAAGGAAGGAAGGTGATCTGATGTGTAGAGTCCTGTAGATTTTCTTTCTTCCTTTCTTTTCAATCCCATAACTGTCCTGGGAATCAGTGCAAAGATGGAGTTTACCCTGGTTGGCTCAATGGTAAAGAACCCTCCTGCCAATGCAGGAGACATAGGTTTGATCCCTGGGTCAGGAAGATCACCTGGAGGAGGAAATGGCAACCTGTTCCACTATCTTTGCCTGGAAAAATTTCATAGACAGAGGAACCAGGAGGGCTATAGTCCATGGGGTTGCAAAGAGTTAGACACAACTGAGTGCACACATGCCCACACACATAAGAAACATTAAAGATAATTACTATGCCAATTTTTTAAAAAATCAAATGTTAACTAAAAAATATCATAGGATTTGGGGAAGAAATAAGAGAGGTTTTAAAGGCATATGTGGGTTTCCACGATGGCTCAGCAGGTAAAGAATCTACCTACAATGCAGGAGACACTGGAGATCTGGGTTTGATCCCTTGGCAGGTAAGATCCCCTGGAGGAGGGCATAGCAACCCTCTCCTATATTCTTGCCTAGAGAATCCCATGGATAGAGGACCCTACAGGCTACAGTCCATAGAGTCCCAAAGAGTTGGATATGACTGAAGTGACTGAGCCCAAAGGACATACAAGATAAGGCTCAGATCCTCAAATAATTTTTAATATATATGAAGAACCTCGAGTATATGAAAAAGCTAGAAAATAAATTTCTAGTTCGCTAGTAGAATGTTAAGTCATAGAACATTAGTAGAAATAAAAAGTAACGTAATATTCACAAAAGGAGAAAGTAAACATTTCTTAAGGTTATGCTGGTAGATCACACCAAGCGACAAACCTGCATCATAGCTTTAATGAGATGGGCTGAGATCATCTACAACTCTGTCCAGACAGAGTGAAGCATGAGAAAGATAAAAACCCAGTTCCATATATCAAATGACTTGTTTCTCAGTTAAAATCAGGCCCTTAAAATCACAAGAGTATTGATTTCTATAATTTTTTTCTTTTAGGCAAAGCAAATCTTAAAAAACAGATGATGTTTAGCATCAATCCTTTTCCTTCATGTTCTTTCCTTTTGATATATTTTCTTTGCAATGTAGCTGGAGTGAGGTGGCAGAGATTCACATGGTTTTGCATCTCCCTATTCTTTAGGGTACCTATAGACTAAGGAAAATAATAAAATAAATATTCTCATTTTATAAACTTTGCTTAAAATATATACATGAGCCTTCATTTATTTAAGCTCATATATTAGACAGGTATGCCAAAGAGTGCACATTTCTTTATCTTAGGGAAATAAGGATGCTATCTTTCACATATTGTCTACATAAAAGTGTTAGTTGCTCACTAACACTCATAAGAGTGTTAGCAACTCTTTGTGGCCCCATGGACTGTAGCCTGCCAGGCTCCTGCATCCATGAAATTTTCCAGGCGTGAATACCGGAGTGGGTTGCTATTTCCTTCTCCAGGGAATCTTCCCGACCCAGGGACTGAACCCAGGTCTCTTGCAATGCAGGCAGATTCTTTACCATTTGAGAAAGAACTACTCCAAAAATCTCTGAATTTGTTAAGAATAGTAAGTAAACATTTGTTGAAGAAGATGTACTATGTACAAGGTGCAATTTTAGTTGCTTTACCATATGTCACCATTTAACCTTCGTAACAATCCTATGCGGAGAAGGCAATGGCACCCACTCCAGTACTCTTGCCTGGAAAATCCCAGGGACAGAGGGGCCCGGTGGGCTGCAGTCCATGGGGTCACTANGTTGCTTTACCATATGTCACCATTTAACCTTCGTAACAATCCTATGCGGAGAAGGCAATGGCACCCACTCCAGTACTCTTGCCTGGAAAATCCCAGGGACAGAGGGGCCCGGTGGGCTGCAGTCCATGGGGTCACTAGGAGTTGGACACAACTGAGCGACTTCGCTTTCACTTTTCACTTTCATGCATTGGAGAAGGAAATGGCAGCCCACTCCAGTGTTCTTGCCTGGAGAATCCCAGGAACAGGGGAGGCTGGTGGGCTGCTGTCTATGGGGTCGCATAGAGTAGGACACGACTGAAGCGACTTAGCAGCAGCAGCAGCAACAACAACAATCCTATGAGACAGAGGTTAAGCATCTTGCTCAAAGTCACAAAGCTTGCGAGTAGTGAATATTGGATGTGAACCCAGGTAGTATGCCGTGAGAGCAGCCGTCCCCAACCTTTTTGGCAACAGGGACTGGTTTCATGCAAGACAATTTTTTTCCACAGACAGCAGGGGTAATTCAAGAATATTACATTCATTGTGTGCTTTGTTTCTATTATTATTACATCAGTTCCACCCCAGATCATCAGGTATTAGATCCTAGAGGTTAGGGACTCTTGCTTTAGAGTGCTACACTTACAAAATTATATTTATTCCAACTTTTTGGGCAGTATCATTACAACAATAAACTGCTTATCTGAAGCTGTGCACATGTTATCAAATTATTCTTGACCTGGGACCAAGAGTGTGTTTTTCTAGCCTTACATCCATCCACATTTCCATGACATGTATAGTGAATCACACTTGAACTTGTAGATTTGAAGGGAGTGGAGTTCAAGGGTTTCAAGGAAACTTTTAAAAAACATCCAGAGGGAATCAAGCAGATGAAAATTAGGAACTACAAGACTTTAAAATTCATACTGGCATGATGCTACAAGCAGTGATGATAAAAGAAAACAAAATGATGCAAATTTAAGTGGATTAAATAGGCAGAAAAATCAGTGGGGGAACAGGGATCTTTAATCAAGCCAAAGTGCTGAAGACAATAGAGGTTGATGATGTGGAAATGGTTAATAGTTTTATATCTACTGAGATCAACCCTAGTCAGGTGATTTTTTTTCAATTCTTCTAATTCTCAATAACTTTCTCTGATACACTAAGATTGTTCAGACTGGTAGGACTGCAATTAACTCCACATGTGGAAAAGAATTTTATGTAAATAGGCTCAAGATACGAGAGTTAGAAAGGAATTTAGATATCATCCAACCCCATCAGGAAAAAAGTGAGACCAAAAGAGGTTAATTAAGCTTACTCAAGGTCACTCTAAAGTTGATTAATGTAAACTGGAATAAGATAGTTATGCAGTGACAGAATTTATAGAAATACAATTCTCTTCAAAATCTAACATAGTATTCCATGAAGGGAAAGACCACGGGCGGGGGAGGTGGGGGTGGCAGGGACTCCTTTTAATGCTGTCTTTAAAGTCTTTTGAAAATCAGCAGCAAAGGGATTATAAAAGATGGTAAATTATAATGGTCATTAAAGTACTTTTACAGAAAATGGTTCCTTATATATTTTCTAACCTCTGGTGATCTCTGCATGTTCTCATTATGTCTGGAGATGAAACCAACCACAAAGATGGTCTTTTCAATTTCTCACACCTTGGGCAAGCCGTAAATGTAAATGTGGGCAATCAAACTTCAAAGTTTGTAAATCCTATTTTGATTCCTTCAAAAAAGCACTTGAGGTAAGAGGGCATGTGGCAGGCAGACATGAAGAAGACTAAACTCTGAAGGGTTTCCCTGATGGCTCAGCAGGTAAAGAATCTGCTTGCAATGCAGAAGACACGGGTTCAGTCTCTGGGTTGAGAAGATCCCCTGGAGAAGGAAATGGTAACCCACTCCAGTATTCTTGCCTGGAGAATCCCATGGACAGAGGAGCCTGGCGAGCACAACATGCAAAGTGGTAAAGAGCCAAACTCAGCTGAGCGACTAAGTATGCAAACTCTTTTAAAAGCAAAAGATCATGACATTTAAGAGAAGCAAAGCACACAGTACTAGGAAAATTAAAATGCAAACACATGAAGAGTGTTAGGTGGAAGGGAATAAGATGCCCTGAAGGAGTTTATACATGAGATCATTGACTGAAGTAGGTTTAAAGTGAGAAGAAATATTAAGATTTGGCTGTGTTATGGGAAAGAACAAGGAAGACGGAGGAAGTGTCAAAGACAGAAAAGACAGACTTCAATGCATATGAAAAAGGAGCCACTGAAAGTAAGTGATGAGATGTAAACATTACTTGTGAGAGTCAGCAATCTAATATTAAACAGATTACTGAGGTGATGCTCCAGGGTGGGAAGACATTTAGCAGGGGGAAACAGCAGATGACTGGCATACAATAAATGATTCAGAATTTGATGGCATTCTATATAAACATTCAATTTGTAGAAAAAATAGTTTCAGATTCTCTCCTTTGATGGAAAAACAACATTCAGAAATTTTACACACACACACACACATNTTTCTGGTTTTTGGTCCCTTAACGCTGCATCCCTTCCCTTCCTGGATTGGCAACTGTTTGAATTCGCCCTTTGGAACTCAGGAAAGGTCATGAAGACTGAACAGAAAGGCTCCCCAGGTCCAGGAGCCTGTACACTGTCTTGCTTGGTTTCAGTAATACAAAAGAGGAAATTAAGGATTACAAGAGTTAAGCAGCTTGTTTTGTTCCAGTTCTCAGTCTTGGAGAACACTGGCAGTAAGTGGTTCGCACCCATGTTTTAGGTAGTTGAGGTTATTGGCAGCCCAACCACTAGCTAAGTAGGGAGATTTAAATGTTGGCTAAACTATGCAAGCCATTGAAACAGTTTCTTGCAGTGATCCCATAATTTGTGTAGATATTTTTAAAATTCATTTCTGGTTTATATATTTTTTAATATCAACTTTTTGTCTAGTTTTGATATCATTTCTTTTCTAATTAGAAAGAGATTGTCTTCTTTAAGAACAAGGAAGAAGTCCAGTTATTTAATATAAATAACTTACTCGTTTTTTCATAGCTATGGGAAAACTTTGTGCTTAGTATATTCTTAACTATTTTTGTTAGTTAAAACATGGAAAGTACCTTTGATTTTGATTTTCCTGTTGCTTTCTCTTTCTTTCACTTTTTGGAATTCCGGTCACGGAAATGAAAAGTGCTGTTTTGAGACTTAATGAATTATTTTTCCTTTGCCAGCATAAATATACTCCTCAGAATTATTGCTCTAACATTGGTGCCAGTTATTTCATCAAAAGCCTTCTCCCCACCCCCATCATTATTGTAATAGTTACTGGTTTTTCATACTTGAATTTTTTAAGATGGTGAAATGATGAGTTATGGTTACATGGGACAGTTGTCCATATTATCATGGTCATAATTCTTTACCTTTTTCAATTTTTTACTTCATTTTTTTAAAATCAACCATTTTCTCAGAAAAAATGTTTCAAATATTATTGACTGTTCAGAGTTTTATCTTTCTAATTCTTCTTTCATCTTTAATGTATATGCATTTTTTAAATTGGCAGTTTTTATGCTCTTTGTTTTTTAGTTGTTTGATGGGGAAAACCTTGGCTGAAGAGATTTAGGCAAACTAGAGATTGAGTTGTAGAGATTAGATGTATGTAAATTGTCAGAGATTGTTAAACTCCAGGTATTGAATCCTTCCTGGTGTTTTGGCCTTTGGGCCTTGGAACTGCAAAAATCTTTGAAATAACGCTGAAGAAACTGTACACGAGAAATGTGTATATACACAAACCTCTATGTATTATATCAATGTATGTTTTTTTTTTTTTTTTTTTTTGCCATGCCTCACAGCTTGAGGGATCCTGTCTGTGCTCCCTGCAATGGGAAACGCAGAATTCCAGCCAATAGACCACCAGGGAATTAACTATATGTTACTTTTTTAATAATCAGTAACATCATGTGTGCCTGTTGTAACCCTTAAGCAATATATAAACATGTCAGGACAGAAAGTTCTCCTGAAGTCCTGTTTATCCCTCCAGGCACCCTTCAGTTAGGCAATTTTAGCTTCAGGTTATGCTTTACCAGCCCCAGTGAGACAGACTGGCCAATTGGAGGTATAGATTTCAGCTTTTACAGTGTTGTTCAGTCGCTCAGTCAAGACCCTATGGACTGCAGCACGCTGTCTCCTGGGCTTGCTACTCATGACCAGGGGTAGGCTCAGGCATACATATGTATTTTTTAGAAGTGATTCTCATATATCTAGTATCAGTTCAGTTCAGTTCTGTCGCTCAGTCGTGTCCGACTCTGCGACCCCATGAATCACAGCACGCCAGGCCTCCCTGTTCGTTACCATCTCTCGGAGTTCACTCAGACTCACGTTCATCGAGTCCGTGATGCCATCCAGCCATCTCATCCTCGGTCGTCCCCTTCTCCTCCTGCTCCCAATCGCTCCCAGCATCAAAGTCTTTTCCAATGAGTCAACTCTTCTCATGAGGTGGCCAAAGTACTGGAGCTTCAGCTTT
This sequence comes from Neotragus pygmaeus, assembly GCA_006410875.1. Lineage (NCBI taxonomy): Eukaryota > Metazoa > Chordata > Mammalia > Artiodactyla > Bovidae > Neotragus > Neotragus pygmaeus. The sequence goes on from SJYV01053815.1 coordinate 817,939, forward strand.
AGCATCATTCCTTCCAAAGAAATCCCAGGGTTGATCTCCTTCAGAATGGACTGCTTGGATCTCCTTGGAGAGTCTTCTCCAACACCACAGTTCAAAAGCATCAATTCTTCGGTGCTCAGCCTTCTTCACAGTCCAATTCTCACATCCATACATGACCACAGGAAAAACCATAGTCTTGACTAGATGGACCTTAGTCGGCANTGAAGTTCTTTCAACAGAGCCCCTCCTATGTGTTCTAAAGCGCAGCACCTTCCCTTACCATAGCACATATTATATTGGTAAGAACTGCCTATTTGTCTCTTTCTCCTTTAGGCTATAAGCTCTTGCTATGTGAGCAAGAGCCAGGACTTCCTTGTTTATAGTTTTCTTTGTATCAAATACATGGCCTGGTGGCTTGTAGGATGTTCATTAAATATGCATCAAATCAGTTAATTATGAAAGGAAGGGTGTAAAACAGACATCAACTAGGATCATCCTACCCAGTACAATCTGGGGAAGGCTGGCCAATGCCCTTGCCTAGGGTGTTTGGACTATCTCTAGGTGTATTACTTTCTGCCCTGTTTTCCTTTTTATATCGAATTCTTATTGTCTCTTAACTTAGTATAGTGTAGTATAGGGCAGGTGGCTTTGGGGTTCCACTCTAAGCTCAAATACCACCCTTGCCATTGACTAGCTTGCTAACTTCTCTCTGCCTCAGTTTCATTATTTGAAAAATGGGGATGATTTTGTAAAAGCACCTACCTCATGGTCCCTTCAGTTCAGTTCAGTCGCTCAGTCGTGTCTGACTCTTTGCGACCCCATGAATCACAGCACGCCAAGCCTCCCTGTTCATTACCATCTCTCGGAGTTCACTCAGACTCACGTCCATCAAGTCCGTGATGCNTGGGGGAGCCTGGTGGGCTGCCATCTCTGGGGTAGCACAGAGTCAGACACAACTGAAGTGACTTACCAGCAGCAGCAGCACAGTTGAGATGGCTTCCCAGGTTTCTCAGCAGTAAAGAACCTGTCTGCGAGGCAGGAGATGCCAGAGATATGGGTTCGATTCCCTGGTCAGGTAGATCATCTGTAGGAGGACATGGCAACCCACTCCACTATTCTTGCCTAGAGGATCCCATGGACAAAGAAGCCTGGCAGGCTACAGTCCACAGGGTTGAATTGGACACAACTGGAGTACTTTCAGGAGATCAGCCCTGGGATTTCTTTGGAAGGAATGATGCTAAGGCTGAAACTCCAGTACTTTGGCCACCTCATATGAAGAGCTGACTCATTGGAAAAGACTCTGATGCTGGGAGGGATTGGGGGCAGGAGGAGAAGGGGATGACAGAGGATGAGATGGCTGGATGGCATCACTGACTTGGACGGACATGAGTTCGAGTGAACTCTGGGAGATGGTGATGGACAGGGAGGCCTGGTGTGCTGCGATTCATGGGGTCGCAAAGAGTCGGACACGACTGAGCTACTGAACTGAACTGAAGTGACTGAGCACGGCGCAGCTGAGAAAGGATTTGAAGTTTTGTAAATNTGAACTCTGGGAGATGGTGATGGACAGGGAGGCCTGGTGTGCTGCGATTCATGGGGTCGCAAAGAGTCGGACACGACTGAGCTACTGAACTGAACTGAAGTGACTGAGCACGGCGCAGCTGAGAAAGGATTTGAAGTTTTGTAAATATTCTCATTTTAGAGACTAAGTTCATTGCTACAGATAATTGAGAACTGGTCCCAACTTGAATGTGACACAGAACAAGAAGGAAAGAGTCAAAGACTTTGATAAACATTATTAGATTGATGTGAAATTTATCCATATTAATAACAATCAAAGGGTATTTACTGATAAAAGAATCAGTGCTAAAATAAATTTTATGTCATGAAAATTTAGGAAAATATAGGCTATAGAGAAAAATAAAATAGCCATTAGTGCCTTCCACTGAAATACAAACGTAAATATTTACACATATAGTATTTGCTGCTGCTGTTAAGTCGCTTCAGTTGTGCCTGACTCTGTGCGACCCCCATAGACAGCAGCCCACCAGGCTCCTCTGTCCCTGGGATTCTCCAGGCAAGAACACTGGAGTGGCCTGCCATTTCCTTCTCCAATGCATGCATGCATGCTAAGTCACTTCANGACTCTGTGCGACCCCCATAGACAGCAGCCCACCAGGCTCCTCTGTCCCTGGGATTCTCCAGGCAAGAACACTGGAGTGGCCTGCCATTTCCTTCTCCAATGCATGCATGCATGCTAAGTCACTTCAGTAGTGTCCGACTCTGTGCGACCCCGTGGATGGCAGCCAACCAGGCTCCTCTGTCCATGCGATTCTCTAGGCAAGAATACTGGAGAGGGTTGCCATTTCCTTCTCTATAGTATTTACTGACATTTTAATGTTTAAACAGGTAATGATGACTTATAACAATAAAAGACCAGTTAACACTTATTGAGTATAACCCTGGGCCAAGAACTCTATTATATGTTTTGCAAGAATTGTTTGGTTAATAGCATAAGTAATATATATGAAATTAACTTCCTTTTTGGATACAAGTGTTTATATGTTCTAGTATGAATTTATTAGGAATTAAAAAAAAAAACAGTCTTTCTTCCAAATTTTTTTTTTTTCACATTTGGAGATCTTCTCTTTGATATATATGAAATAGCTAATATATATGAAAGGTATAAGAGTTATTAATTATAACAATAAATGAAAACTAAAAATATTAATAACTTCACTTATATAAATAAGTTACTACTTGTTAATATGGGCTGTATATGTTNCTTCCAAATATTTTTTTTTCACATTTGGAGATCTTCTCTTTGATATATATGAAATAGCTAATATTTATGAAAGGTATAAGAGTTATTAATTATAACAATAAATGAAAACTAAAAATATTAATAACTTCACTTATATAAATAAGTTACTACTTGTTAATATGGGCTGTATATGTTATATAATGAGATGTGTAGGTATGTGGATGTAAATTTTTCAATTCTCAACAAAATCAGATTGATTTATATCTTGTTAAGATCCTATTCAGATACAAATAATATAGAAAATATAGTAGATATGCTGGCTTACAAGAATTCATTTAATTTTTGGATTCTAAAAACTCCTGACACTGGATCCCTAAACTTGGAAGAATTCTAATGAATTATTAATATCAGTCATTGCTAAGAGCAAGTACTTGCAGCAGGTATGGAATTTGTTTTATTCTTCTAAACATTTTAAGTTCTAATAAAATAGCTTTTTTTATCCAATGTTGTATTTATCAACAAATGAATAATAAAAGAAGTCCACAAGGGAAAAATGAACAAGCAAAACCTCATACAGTTATCAATTTAAATTATATACAAATACATACTAGAACCAACTATATCTTTTATGTAAATTTATCAGATGAAACAGGATGTATTTGCATTTATATTATTCTGAAATTAAATTGTACACTTACGTCAATAGCTTGTAAAGTAAGTGGAACAAAAGGATCTAGTAAATGTCTTATGGGATAATGTTTTGATTTGCACTGCATTTAGCACATGAATATAGTAGAAAATCAATAATGTCAGAGTTTGAGTAATGTTTCGGATCCAGTCCTTTGCCACTCAGTCAAAGTCCAAAATCCAGCTCAAGCTTCCCTTTTTCTCTCACCCCTCAAGGCCACAGTTTGCATCATACCACCCTGATATCTAGCCACCAGAAGACTTCCCTGGTGGCTCAGACGGTAAAGCGTCTGTCTACAATGTGGGAGACCTGGGTTGAATCCCTGGGTCAGGAAGATCCCCTGGAGAAGGAAATGGCAACCCACTCCAGTACTCTTGCCTAGAAAATCCCAAGGACAGAGGAGCCTGGCGTCCATGGGGTCGCAAAGAGTTGGACATGACTGAGCGACTTCACGTTCAAGTTCACCCTGTGTCTAAGGCTGGATTTTTTTATTTTTTTTTTACTTTATTTTACTTTACAATACTCTATTGGCTTTGCCATACATCAACATGATTATTTCCCTGTTTCTCCAAGTTCCTAAACTCTTTTTCCATACCCTTAATTGCACTAGACACTGCTGCTAATTCTCTCCCATGAAACCAAGGTCTGGGTCATATTTAATTGTGTGATCTAGCTGCCTAGCTGCAATCCTCATACAGCTTATCGAGATGGAAGAGGTCAGCTTGTTAATGATAACTGTTAATAACATTTAAAAGGAATGAAATTGGGTAGTGATGGGGATGAACCTGGAGTCTGTCATACAAGGGGAAGTAAGTCAGAAAGAGAAAACAACTATCCTATATTAATGCATATATATGGAATCTAGAAAAATGGGACTGACGGACCTAACTGCAGGGCTGTCGAGAACAAACTGGTAGACCCAGAATGGGGGAGGGAAGGGTGGGGCAAACTGAGGGAGTAGCTCTGACATATATACACACTACCATGTGTGACACAGCTCCTGGGAAGCCGCTATATAGCACAGGGAGTTCAGTGCACGGCTCTGTGATGCCCTGGAGGGGTGGGATAGGGGAGCAGGCCAGCTGGAGGGAGGCTCAAGAGGGAGGGGATATATGTATACACATAGCTGATTCACAGTGTTGTACAGCAGAAACGAACGCAGTATTATAAAGCAATTATATGGGAAAGCCTGGTGGGCTGCCATATATGGGGTCGCACAGAATTGGACACGACTGAAGCAACTTAGCAGCAGCAGCAGCATACGCCAATTAAAAAAAAACAAAAGTATTTAACGCAAAAATAATTATATTCGACCCAACTGGTATTGTCAGTTCAGTTCAGTCACTCAGTTGTGTCTAATTCTCTGCGACTCCATGAATCGCAGCACGCCAGGCCTCCCTGTCCATCACCATCTCCCGGAGTTCACTCAAACTCATGTCCATCGAGTCAGTGATGCCATCCAGCCATCTCAGTCTCTGTCCTCCCCTTCTCCTCCTGCCCCCAATCCCTCCCAGCATCAGAGTCTTTTCTAATGAGTCAACTCTTCACATGAGGTGGCCAAAGTACTGGAGTTTCAGCTTTAGCATCATTCCTTCATCCAACAAAAAAAAGCATCCAATATTATCAGACTTATATTTTTCATCTGACAACAGGACATATTTTGATTGGATTTTCTAAAGCAAATTCTGATCCTATGGTTTCACATTGCAAATTGGCCTTGAAGAGTCAAAATTTTGATTCTCAGCATTCAGTAACCACTACAATATAAAGATTTAGTCTATGACTCTACTAGAAAATTCAACTCAAGTTTACTGAAATGTAGCATATTTTACTAAAAGTGTTTTTCCCCTTCCCTTAGTTTCTTTCGCAAAATGTTTCTGCAAAAGAAACAGATTTATGAATAATTATCAAATTCTAGACATAAGGACTATATTTAGACATGCTAAAGATAACACCATTCAATTCTAATAAGAAGCAAAAGCAGAATGTGTTATATAAAAGCAAAGCAAATCTTATGTAAAACCTATATAAATGAAATAAGGGTATTTTAGTGAACTAGTAATACAACCTTATTTCAGAACATCTTTTCTAATTTCACCAATCACACATAAAATTGATTTCATTACTGTGTAGAAACACCATAGCTTATATTTTCTGCAGTTATATTGGTAAATATAATACATTTCTCAGTCATCAAGATTTCTTTGGCAGATAAAAATCTTTGAAATAGAGCTGCCGAGTAGAAGCAACACAGAGAAGCATCAACATGCAGTACAAATTTTTTTTTAATAATAGACTAAATAATTTTTTAAGACTAGAAAATTTATTTGATGTACCAATGAATAAATAAATTTTTGAAACCAACTGCACTGCAATCCATTTTTAACACTATGGTGGTATTTACACTGGTGTCAGCAAGCTGATTTTTGATAAAAATTTTAGTCTATGAGGCCTCTTGATTTTTCTGAATTTTCTGATAATATGAGATACCTCACAATAGGGTATTAGAAAAAAATGTTAAGNCATTTTTAACACTATGGTGGTATTTACACTGGTGTCAGCAAGCTGATTTTTGATAAAAATTTTAGTCTATGAGGCCTCTTGATTTTTCTGAATTTTCTGATAATATGAGATACCTCACAATAGGGTATTAGAAAAAAATGTTAAGAACTCATATTCCCAGAATTTTTATTTTAAATTTTTTCTCATTTATATAAATGAAGGAAAGTAGATAAGAAGCTGTGCTCTAATGGGCCAAGTAAAATGTTTTTGGTAGTTGCTATCTGTGTGCCCCTGTACAAAACTAGATTCAATCAAAAAGGGCCGTTAAGTTCAAGTGCTAATTATCTTCAGTTTATTTTCTTCCTTTCCCTCTTCTTTTAGCTGTTATAATGAGTTTTGGTACAATATAAATTCAAAATAAGTATCTTATAGCTGTTGGAAGATTATAACAAACATTACCAACAGTCTACCTGCATATATAAATTGGAAATTGACAAATATTTAAGATATACAAGAAGAATTTAGTAAATGTAATATTCAGTTTCATTTTTTAAAAATCACTGATCAGAAGCATAGGTATAAAAGTGATATTCGAATTTCTTAAAAATATCACTATCAGAAACGTTTAAGCAAAATAATAATGAACAGTGTAACCTGAGTGGATTGAGACCGACAGATCTAAAAGAAATTGTAAGAGACCAGCTATTTGCTTCTAAATTTCCAGGAACAAGATAGCCTTTCATGAATGATCTTGAAGCATTTAGCAAATACTTGCGCCAAATCTTATGGTACCTGCACTGTGCAAATATAAAACTCCAAGGAGAAATGGGAAAATAGATCAGCCTAGGTTGACTCAGACAATATGTCCAGTGGAGGGAACCGCCCTGGAGCCCTGACTCCTCAGAAAACTGCTGAACTCACCTCTAGGACCAGTTTCTCTCTCAAGCAGGTTTCCTGTGGGTGTTAATCTCTATTTCACACCTCTTTAATACTCTGATGCCCAAGCTTCCTTCCCGCTCCAGATCTGTAATCCCATTCTTCCTCCCTACTCCCATTTCTCGCTGAGGAGAAAACTGCATGAGTGTGTGCTTTCCACCTGAATATTAATTATTTCCTCTCTGGCCACTGCCTTTAATTTTGCCTTGAGTATTTTCTTCTCCCGGTGACAGGAGAAAGGCAGGTTTCCTATGTCTCAAGAGGCTGTCACTTTAGGGTAAATTATGCTTTTATTAATACTTTCCAGTGGTATGAGGATTAGCAAAATAAATGGCATGCTCAGAACAAGAAGTTTTAAACTGACACAGCCTGTTATCTATTTATATGCCAACTTAGTGGAATTGCTAAGCAGAAAGAAATGGGGATGGTTACAAGTCAGTAAGCCATATCCTGCTTCAGCTACATGAAAAATTAGAATACAGTTTTTTCAAGTGATCATACTACTAACTAAAGTTTTAAACACTTTCAAGATGAAAACATACCCCAACCCCAACACACACACATACACACAGGGAGCAAAATACACTCTAATTTATATTTCACATGGAAGACAGAATAGAAATCATAATTTAAAAATTGTTAGTCATATCTACTTCATACTGAAGAATCTTTCACCAGTTCCATCACTAAGTTCCGTCAATATTGACTAATTTGAAGTTGAACAATTTTGATGACCCCCACTGGTAATTCCTGGTAAAGACAAGTAATGAGAAATTAACACAGAAATTAAGAGGAGGAAGGAAAATAATCCAGGATGCACCATTGTCAAAAATGACAACACAAATAAGAAATGATTGTTAAAAATGAATGGTTCAATAATTTATTAGAAACACAAGATTTAAGCCTATACTTTCCATTTCACTTGGTTCATAACTGCAAATACCACATAATCATCTTTGGTTTATTAACTAAATGTGTCATAGTTAAGTACACTACTGTCAAAACTGGTGAAAATACTTAATATCATAGGAACTTAAAAAAAAAGGAACTTCCTTAGACTAAGATCACAACACCTGAAAGATAGCCTTTCAATTCTCAGATTTGATTAAGTGTATAGTGTTACACTGTCGGTGTTCAAACCTGGTTTTGACATTTATTAGCTGTGTGGTGGAAGCAAAAGCCAGTCAGTCGTGTCCTTGCAACCCGATGGACTATACAGTTCATGGAATTCTCCAGGCCAGAATTCTGAAGTGGCTAGCCTTTCAATTCTCCAGGGGATCTTCCCAAGCCAGGGATCAAACCGAGGTCTCTCGCATTGCAGGCAGATTCTTTACTAGCTGAGTCACCAGGGAAGCCCATTAGCTCTGTGATCTTGGTCAAATTACTTAACTTTTCTGTCCTTCAAGTTTCTTGTCTGTAAAATGGACTCAATAGTAGCATCTACCCCCAAAGGTTGTAAGATTCAATGACTTAATATTCAGTTCAGTTCAGTTCAGTTTTTAGTTGTGTCCAACTCTGCGACCCCGTGAATCGCAGCACGCCACGACTCCCTGTCCATCACCAACTCCCAGAGTTCACTCAGACTCACGTCTATCGAGTCAGTGATGCCATCCAGCCATCTCATCCTCGATCATCCCCTTCTCCTCCTGCCCCCGATCCCTCCCAGCATCAGAGTCTTTCCCAATGAGTCAGCTCTTCGCATGAGGTGGCCAAAGTACTGGAATTTCAGCTTTAGCATCATTCCTTCCAAAGAAATCCCAGGGCTGATCTCCTTCAGAACGGACTGGTTGGATCTCCTTGCAGTCCAAGGGACTCTCAAGAANTTAGTAAATAGTTACAAGGTGCCCACTAAGCCCATACTACATCGAATCTTTGCATGACCATATCAGAGACATGGTTTGTGACCCCCCATTTAAGAAGGACCTCACCAAAAGAGAAAGAGTGCAAAGCATGTAGGATGACGCTGCAAAGCTGTTAGCCATTGCAAAGCTGGAGCCAAGTCGAAGGGTGAATTCAGATCTCTGTATTCCAGATTTACCCTTATACTGACAGAGATTTCAAGGGCCAAGCCTAAATGCAGAAGGCTCGTTTGTTTGGACTACCATCTCACATGTGAGAACAACTCCACCTAAGTGAGGTCTTAAAGTGCTTGAGAAATATCTGTAAAGGAAAAATATATGTTCATTCCATATTGTAAACATCAACTACATTAAATGATCCATTTTTTCATCTTCAGATATTCTCCCCAAAGCATATACAACACAGGGAGCAGCATTGGGTGGGTTAATTTATGTGCCTGCCTTCACCTCTCCCTTTTTGTTTAGTTGTCTGCTCATAAACAGCCTAGCGAGACCTTCAATCCAGTAAATATGCCACCAGAGAAAGCCTTTGAAACAAATACAGATGAAAATGTGTCACCCTCTGGAATGTCAACCACCTCAACTCTCTTTTCCATTCCTCTCCAGCCAAGCAGCTTAGAATCACATGCCCCCCTTGATGGAGGCACTGCTTCCAGCTAAGATGCGTGACAACTGCCTTAACTTTCTAATACCCCGGCTCCTGGGAACTTTCTTGTGCTGCTGCTCCTGAATCCCCATCTTTCCATCATCTCCTTCAGTAAAAAATTCTTTCAGGATGAACCATTTCCAACTGAAACTATAAACACTAGATTCGAGAAACGTATTTTCAATCCCAATGTTTGCTGGCAGCAAATTTGGGGAGTTAGAGACACTACTACCTGCAACCCCATCCTCAGCATCTCTCACAGAGTCTGCCTGTGGTGTATCTAACAAAGAAATTGTCTGTCTTTCCACCTCTATCTTTTACGAATATGAATGAATACCAAGTATGTGTATGTATTCCATATGCCAACAGTGGCAGTTTTAAAGTACTATCAGTTCAGTTTAGTTGCTCAGTCATGTCCGACTCTTTGTGACCCCATGGACTGCAGCATGCCAGGCTTCCCAGTCCATATACTTAAGTTTCATAGAAGTAACACATGACATATATTTGAGTCATAGGATTCTCAATAGGTCTGCTAGAGTTAGAGCAGATCTTGAAATGTGTCTTAAAAGGATGACAACAAAATTGACAATGCCTATTTTAATAACAGGCTTCAGAGCTTTCTGAAAATCTAATAAAATTAACGTAACCCTGATTAATGTCAATTAAGACATCACACTTATATGCACAGACATTAAGAATAAATGTTACCAAAAAAGAGAAACATCAAGCGGCTTCCTTTCCATGGCCTACTTAAGTTACATATATCTACCCAAGCTCTTCATTAGCAAGTCTATATGGGTCGTATAACTCTCCCCTGACTCTGTTCTTGCTTCTAATTGATTATTTGTTGCTAAGGAAGAGTGCCTAGAGGTTTTCCAAAAGGTTTAGAGCCTTGAGGACAGAAGTTAGAAGTTACACTGAACTGCTGTTGAACATACATCTCAAAATTTAACCCAAATATTTAGATTACTATCCAATGGAGGGGGACTTTCCTAGTGTCTCAGTGGCAGAGAATTCACCCGCCAATGCAGGGTTCAATCCCTGATTCAGCAAGATCCCACACGCTATAGGGCAACTAAGTCTGTGAGTTTGTGCACGGCAACTATTGAGCCTGTGCTCTACAGCCCAGGAACCGCAACTGAGCCCTCACATCTTAACCACCAGAGTCCACGCACCCCACATCCCATGCTCAGCAACCGAGAGAAGCTGGTGCACCGCAGCTAGAGGGTAGCCCCTACTCGTCCCAACTCGAGAAAAAACCCACAGCAATGAAGACCCTGTACAGCCAAATACATACACACACCTCTCCAATGGAGGACTGACTGCATTGCTATGGTCAATATTAGTAACTATATCATTCAACAAATATTAATATAAATCTACCATATGCCAGGAAAAGTGCTAGGCATGAGAGGACAAATGAAAAAACAAACAAACAAAAACAGGCTTTATCCTCAAGAAGCTAAAATCTCATAAGGCATCGAAGGAAGTGATAAAGTAACTGCGATACTCTATGCAAAGGACTTTGCTAAGGAGAGGACAGTTTCCTCACTGTGGAAGGCAAAGTAAATCAGAACACGGGGTCTACAAACTTCCAGGACAAGGTGACGCGTCCACTGAAAGCTCAAAGAGGAACAGGAGTTTGGTGAAGGAAGGGGAAACAGTGATTCAGGATGAAACACTGGTACATGCAAAGGCCAGCACAGAGCAAGAGTTTAGGTACTTAAAGTATTTCAAGTAAGGCTGAAACCAGACAAGCACTTACACTGCAGATAATGCAGCTTCAGCTTCAAGGGCTTCTCTCTTGCACCAGCCCTTCCCAAAACCCTGGAAGGAACCCTACCAATGGGTTCAAATGTTTCTATGTGTACAAGAAAGAGTTATCCTGGTAGGCCGGAGACGCCACTCCTTGGAAAGCCCTGCTTGCAAGGTTGGCTTTTGGTTGACATCTGGGAACTCAGATTTCTGGAGGGTTCCCACCATCCCATACCCAAGAGTGACTCACTGTCCCTAAATTCCTTATAGAAACAGAATGGTTTGTGCTGAACACTTGCTTTCCTTCTGCAAGTGTGGGATTTGGGTACACGCTGGACAGAGGATGTCTACGTGACTAGCTCCCAATAAAAAGCTCAGCACTGAATCTCTAAGGAGCTTGTCTGGTGGGCATGTTTCCCACTCGTCACAATCTGTTCCTTGAAGAATTAAGCATGTTCCTGTGTGGCTCTACCGGGAGAGAACTCTTGAAAGTTTGCACCTGGTTTCCCTTGGAATTTGCCTAGTGAAACTTTCCCCTTCTTGGATTTCGCCTTGGATCCTTTCACCGTAATAAATCATAGCAGAGAAGCTGTAAGTCCTTCTAGCATATCATCAAACCTGGAAGTTCTTGGAGACCCACAGCACAAGAAGTTTTATAAGATGATCAATGATAAAATGGATTTTTATTCTTTATTTTTTTTAGAAAAAAGAGGGACCCCAAATTCCCTAGTCTTTTAGTCTCACAAATTCTGGATCCTCCCCTAGATAGGTGAGTGGAGCATGCTAGTGCCAGTGGGGTGTGTAATCAGATATCAGGGTTAGATAGGCAACAGGATAGCCACTGCAAAGATCAAAACATTTGGTAGAAATAAGTATCACTTTCCCTGTAGATGCATCTGTATGATTTGGGACCTAAGTTAGAAATCAAGGCAACTGTTGCTGTTACATGAAAAATGATACAATACTTCCCATAGGAAAATCACTGTTTGAGAGAGGGAAGGCAGGGCAGAGTAACAGGAGGTTTTTTACAGCCTCTGTAGGTCATGGTCAAATTTGTGTAAATGAAGTTTGCTTCATAAAGTCCTAGAGCTTCTGGAGCTACAAAGTTCAGGGGCATTTGTTCTTTTTCATCCACGTTATATCACCCAGCTTGAGAATAACTCAGGAGGGCAGAAACTTGTCAATATAAGTAGATAAAACTAATGACTTTAATTTACAAAATATAGGTGTTCAAATACATATCATGGGAAGGTTAGAGCCTAAAAATTACTGGCTATAGCTCCTAACCTGGGAGAGAAGCCTGGGACTCTTTCTAGAACTCTGACCTAGAGTTATTTCAACAAATAGTCATAGCTCAGCAAAACTGTCCCTTGCACTACTTAGATGCATTAATAAGATCGCCACTGCTGTGGCTATTTACATATACTTTATTAGAAGATGTGAGGCTTTTATGAATCACTTTAAACACAATTTGGCAAATATTTACTGGCCCTTGGCTCTGTATGTACAAGGTTCTATCCTAACGCACCGATTGCTATTGTTTGCTACAAAGGCCCCCCGCATACATATGCGCGCGCTAAGTTGCCTCAATTGTGTCAGAGTCTGACTCTTTGTGACCCCAGAGACTGTAGCCCACCAGGCTCCTCTCTCCATGGGATTCTTCAGGAAAGAATACTGGAGTGGCTGCCATGCTTTCCTCCAAGGGATCTTCCAGACCCAAGGATTGAATCTGCATCCCTTACGTCTCTAGTATTGGCAAGCGGGTTCTTTACCACTAGCGCCACCTGTGAAGCCCCTGCTCCTGCTGCTGCTAAGTTGCTTCAGTCGTGTCCAATTCTCACTAAAACACTCATTCCCCCAGTTGCTGTTGGGCAATTGGCTGCTGACAGATAAGAGTGAAGGCCCCCTTAGGAACTACGTGGGTAAAAGGGATCTGCTTTCTCCTTTCCAGATGCCTGCTGCATCCAATGACTGGTACACACGGGGGTAGAAAAGTCCAGCCTCATTGCCTCAATCTGGGGAAAACAGTATATTGTCCAAGCTTCAGAGCGCCTTGTAGGTCTGGCTGAAGTTTTCCACTTCTCCTTCTGCACAGTCCTGCTCTCCTCACTCCCTCCCAAGTGTCGTTTTCAAGAGGACTAGTCAGCAGCCCACCGGGAACAAATCTCATTTCAGACTACACTTGCTAGGGGAAATTAACTAAGCACAGTCAATAAAATGGACTAAAATGACAGTGGCATTGTCTCGTAACTTAAGGAACTTTACAAATTAAATGAGAATCCAAGTATGGCAAGAGTGTCTGCCCCCCAAAAGCAGAGGATAACAAAATGAATGAACAACAAAGCAGCCTATGGTGAGTGTAACAGCAAGAGCTGTTCAGTCGCTCCGTCATGTCCAACTCTTTGCGACCCCACGGACTGCAGCACATCAGGCTTCCCTGTCCTTCACAATCTCCTGGAGTCTGCTCAAACTCATGTCCATTGAGTCAATGATGCCATCCAACCATCTCATCCTCTGTCACCCCCTTCTCCTCCTGCTGTCAATCTTTCCTAGCATTAAGGTCTTTTCCAGTGAGTCAGCTCTTTGCATCAGGTGGCTAAAGTCTTGGAGACAATAGTAGTATATAGGTCAAATGAAGAAGAAGTAAAACTTTGTTAAGTGAATAGAGATATTTCATAGGTATATTCTGAAACAGTCCTGGAAAATCTAGAAATTATTGGCATTTTAATAGAGCCAGTGTTTGCCATTCAGGCAGGAGAAACAGTGAAAACATAAGGGACAGGTGGGGAAAGAAAGGGTGTATGTGGCTAATGAGGAAGGTATTGATGGCATTGTGGAGACTTGTGAACGCCAGGGGAAAATGACATCTTTAATGGTCATTCCTGGTGTTTGAACATGGGGGTGATTTATCCAGACTGGGCTTAGAGGAAGAGACAAAGCTGGAAGCCAAACTGGAGCAGTATGGCTCTAGAGGCTTCTCCCATATTAACCCACTCCAGGACCACCACTTGAGATAAGAAACCAGGAGATAAATGCCAGGGTTTCTTAGTACTGATAATGGCAGGCTAAGGTGGGGCATGGGAGGAAGACCAACCTATCCTGGTTGGTTGTGTCTCTATACGAAGCACACTCAGATCTTGAGTGAAGAAACCTATCTAGGTCTGAGTACACACAAAGCAGGAGTGAAAACAAGTTCAAGAAGTTTAGGACAGGCTAGAGGTCAACGCATGACATACAGGATTACACACAGTCTCCAGTTCAGGTCAGGGGCCCAGAAGAGCCAGAATAGAGATGATGGGATGGGAGAATTAGGGATGGATGAGGGACCGGATGCCACGCTTGGACAAACACAAGTTCATTTGTTATCAAAACGGTATATATAATGCGAGGGCTCAGAACAGGCCGCTCCAATGTATGCCACAATGGTATATTGATTATTTCAAACTAAAGTTACTTGAGAAATAGCTGGTGGGGAAAATCACATAAAATACATTCTGAACTCCCCCCGCCCCTGCCCTGTCTTCCCCCAAAGTGGGAAATAACTCTCCCATGTGAAAGCATCATCTCTGTAGCAGGAAGACAGAATCTCCTGAGTTTCAGGATTCAAGACTAAGAAAGCTGTACGAACAGCCTTAGTCACATGCCTTCATTAGTACGTTACCTCAGGTACAAGCCCCTTTGTTAAATCTTCACAAACAGTTGTTTCTTGGTTGAAAAATAATATATAAACAGCCTGCTTTGGTCACTTCTGGGGTCCCATCTTTAAGAGACCCCTATGCACATAAATTCATTTTTTCCCCTTCTGTTAATGTGTCTTGTGTCAACTTATTTATTAGATCAGACAAAAGAATGTGAAGGGGTTGGAGGAAGATTTCCCCTCCTTGACAACACAGGTCAATAAAATGAAAGCCCATACGTGGCCAAGCTGAAGGAAAGCAGTGAGCCTTGTGGCTGCTACAGGTGAAAGGACAGAGATCAGATGAAGACTTTTAGCTTCAAAGGAAAGACATGTTCTCACGATGGTGTGGCTGAAGGTAAAATATAAGTAGAAACCGATTAAGTTAAACTAAAAATAACTCAATATCATTTTTTTCACCAGGGAATCAACACCCATTAATATGTAGAAAATGCTATAAATTTGACAGAGGCAACCATGACTGGTCACAGCTTAGCTGGGCAGGAAGTCAGGTCAGTTTCACAGGCGACCATCTGGAATCTGGCATGAGTCCCAGGAGGGGAAGGGTGCCTCCTAGTGGGCTTCCGAGGTACTACAGCCATTCGTGGCACCTTGTTGAGGCAGAAGGCATCTGTCTGCAGGGCTCAGTAAAAATAGCAACATCACCTCTACGCATGGCTCTCTTCCATTCCCCCACACTTGAGCCATCTCTCCACAGGAAAGCTGGGACTGAGCAAGCCGCAGACTCAATCTGGACGTGCTGCAGACCACCTGTCTAATCAGACACCAGGAGATGCTTTCGGGCTAGAGCCGGTCTTCCTTCTGTCCACACAATTGAAAATTCACACTCCGTTATAAAAATGGAATGGAGTCGCTTCCCTGAATGACTAGAATCCAGGTGGATTTCACGTGATCTTGACTGGAGTGACTGCAAAAGCCGTACTAACTGGCCCGTTGCCCCAGGTGGATGAGCTTCATTAAGGAGGATGCCAGCATCACAGCCTCACACTCAAAATTCTCCTGAAGCTCAGGAGTTTTTAGCCAACAATTCTAATGAAGATATGCTCATATGTGAAAATTTTGTCAGGTAACCGCTTCGTGGAATTGGGCTGACTGTGAACAATTTTTAAGATAAAATTTTTTTTTAAGATATAAAATGTAATAGAACCTAAGTGATAACGATGAAATTCCATATGCAGTAAAATAGAGCCAGATGAGGTAATGGTCAAAGGCAGAATGTTTCCTCAGAACTCTGAGATATAAGAAACAGATAAGCAATATTGTTTTCAAAGTGCAGTGATTCCCGTATGTAACCACATTTTGAAGGAAACAAACAAACAAAAAGTTGTGGTCTTGGTTGACAGGAGCTAAAATAAATGAGTTGTTGTTGGAAGAGCAAGTGACTAGCTGATCACTGACTCGACTCTATGGTTTTCAAAGTTGTGTCCTTCACCCCCAGACTCTAGGGACCAGATGACATGGTTTAGAGAAACCAGCATCCCACTTTTCATCTCTCAGAAGACCCTTTCTCAGGGAAGGCTTCCATCTTTCTTCCTTTCTGGACTGCCACCTGAGTTATCCCTCAGAAAACAATAGGTGACTTGTTCATGTTATTCCTCTTCCAAATTTATAATTAAGTCAAGTTATCCTTCAAAAGCTCAGTGAACCAGAAAATGTTTCCTCAGACTGAAAAATATTCTTCATTGTTGCCTATATCCACCAACTAATTGACCTGCCAGTCCTACAGGCTCTTCAAGAACCCCCCGAAATGAACAAAGATGAAGCATGAATTGGCTGAAGTACATGGCTGAAATGTGCAATACAGGCGCCAATGTGATGAAAGAAGGAAAGTTAAACTCACTGAGTGGTCTCAGCTCACCAGCTGAGATAGACTTAAAATAATTCAGCCAACTCTAGTTTTGTTGACATATGGAATGTTGCATAGAATCTCAAACTCAAGCTCAAAAAAGAAAGAATGAGGAGATGGAGCCAAAGCGAAATCAGCAGCCAGTTGTGGATGTGACTGGTGATAGAAGTAAAGTTTGATGCTGCAAAGAACAAAATATAGGAACCTGGAATGTTAGATCCATAAATCAAAGTAAATTGGAAGTGGTCAAACAGGAGATGGCAAGAGTGAACATAGACATTTTAGGAATCAGTGAACTAAAATGGACCAGAATGGGTGATTTTAATTCAGATGGCCATTATATCTACTACTGTGGGCAAGAGTCCCTTAGAAGAAATGAAGTAGCCCTCACAGTCAACAAAAGGGTCTGAAATGCAAACTCAACCTACCAAAAATCGGGGAAAGAGCCTAAAATTTACTGAATACCTTTATATAACTTAGAAATTACACCATCCTCTCAAAGTCAAGTGCTGCTGTAAGAAACTTCCCTTCTCTTACTTTCGTATTCATTTTCTTCTAGCATAAATTTCCTTATTATTAATACAGTGTTTCAGAGGTTGAGTGGTAGAGCCAGACTGCTTAAAATTCCACTTACTAACTGCATAATCTTGATTAAGTCACTAAGACTCCATATGCCTCTGTTTTACCACCTTATAGGTTAAGGAGAATAATGCCCGTGCCTTGAAGTTCTGGATTATTCTGGATTGCATGAGTTAGGATATAAGGATTCAGAACAGTGTGGAACACACATCGCTACTGTTCTCTCTTATATCCATTTGCCCCAAAGACTTTTTTGTTCCTAATCATTACATCTGACACTTGTATGCCTGTCACAAAATAGGTTCCCAAGAAATACCTGGGTAAGTGGATAGATTTAATTTAATCCACATACTAGCTTTGTGAGGTGGGACTTTATTATCATTTTGAAGGTAAATGAGGAATTTACACCTTCAAAAAGAAATAAATATGTAAAACATTACAAAGATTATTCAAAAAATTAAAAACTGAACTACCATATGATACAGCAATTCTACTTCAGGGTACATGGCTGAAAAACAAAACAAGATCACTATCTCAAAAAAAAATAATTGAAACATATTTACAATAGCTAAGACATGAACCTTAGCTCATGTAGGGCTACCCAACACAGAAGGGTCATGGTGAAGAGTTCTGACAAAACATGGTCCACTAGAGAAGGGAAGGGCAAACCACTTTAGTGTTCTTGCTTTAAGAACCCCATGAACAGTATGAAAAGGCAAAAAGATATGATGCTGAAAGATGAACTCCTCAGGTTGCTAGAGGCCCAATATGCTACTGGAGAAGAGTGGAGAAATGACTCCAGAAAGAATGAGGAGATGGAGCCAAAGCGAAATCAGCAGCCAGTTGTGGATGTGACTGGTGATGGAAGTAAAGTTTGATGCTGCAAAGAACAAAATATAGGAACCTGGAATGTTAGGTCCATAAATCAAGGTAAATTGGAAGTGGTCAAACAGGAGATGGCAAGAGTGAACATAGACATTTTAGGAATCAGTGAACTAAAATGGACCAGAATGGGTGATTTTAATTCAGATGGCCATTATATCTACTACTGTGGGCAAGAGTCCCTTAGAAGAAATGAAGTAGACCTCATAGTCAACAAAAGGGTCTGAAATGCAGTACTTGGGTGTAATTTCCCTAGGCAAACCATTCAGTATCATAGCAATCCAAGTCTATGCCCCAACCACTAATGTTGAAGAAGCTGAAGTTGAACAGCTCTATGAAGACCTATAAGACCTTTTAGAACTAACACCAAAGGGGAAAAAAAAAAAAAAAAGATGTCCTTTTCACCATAGGGGACTTGAATGCAAAAGTAGGAAGTCAAGAGATACCTGGAGTAATAGGCAAGATTGGCCTTGGAGTACAAAATGAAGCAGGGCAAAAAGCTAACAGAGTTTTGCCAAGAGAACACACTGGTCATAGCAAACACCCTCTTCCAACAACACAAGAGAAGACTCTACACAATGTCATCAACAGATGGTCAATACCAAAATCAGATTGACTATAGCCTTTGCAGTCGAAGATGGAGAAGCTCTATATAGTCAGCAAAACCCAGACCAGGAACTGACTGTGGCTCAGATCATGAACTCCTTATTGCAAAATTCAGACTTCAGTTGAAGAAAGGAAGGGAAAACACTAGGCTATTCAGATATAATGAAAATCAAGTTCCTTTTGATTATACAGTGGAAGTTACAAATAGATTCAAGGGATTAGATCTGATAGAATGCCTGAAGAACTATAAATGGAGGTTTGTGACATTGTATAGGAGGTGGTGATCAAGACCATCCCCAAGAAAAAAAAATGCAGAAAAGGCAAAATGGTTGTCTAAGGAGGCCTTACAAATAGCTAAGAAAAAAAGAGACACGAAAAGCAAAAGAGAATAGGAAAGATATATCCATCTGAATGTAGAGTTCCCAAGAAAAGCAAGGAGAGATAAGAAAGCCTTCCTAAGGGAACAATGCAAATAGAGGAAAACAATGGAACAGGAAAGGCTAGAAATCTCTTCAAGAAAATTAGAGATACCAAGGGACCATTTCATGCAAACATGAGCACAACAAAGGACAGAAATGGTATGGGCCTAACAGAAGCAGAAGATATTAAGAAGAGGTGGCAAGAATGCACAGAAGAACTATACAAAACAGATCTTAATGTCCCAGATAACCACGATGGTGTGATCACTCACCTAGAGCCAAACATCCTGGAATGCAAAGTCAAGTGGGACTTAGGAAGCATCACTATGAACAAAGCTAGTGGAGGTGATAGAATTCTAGTTGAGCTATTTCAAATCCTAAAAGATTTCAAATACTATTTCAAACCTTAAGAGATTTCAAAATTCAAATCCTGTAAAAGTGCTGCACTCAATATGCCAGCAAATTTGGAAAACTCAGCAGTGGGCACAGGACTGGAAAGGTCAGTTTTCATTCTAGTTCCAAGGAAAGGCAATGACAAAGAATGCTCAGACTACCTCACAATTGCATTCATCTCACATGGTAGCAAAGTAATGCTCAAAATTCTCCAAGCTAGGCTTCAGCAGTACATCAACAGAGAGCTTCCAGATGTTCAAGCTTGATTAAGAAAAGGCAGAGAAACCAGACATTAAATTGCCAACATCTGTGGATCATAGAAAAAGTAAGAAGAGTTCCAGAAAAATATCTACTTCTACTTCATTGACTATGGCAAAGCCTTTGACCGTGTGGATCACAACAAACTCTGGAAAATTCTTGAAGAGATGGGAATATCAGACCACTTGACCTTCCTCCTGAGAATTGTGTATGCAGGTCAAGATGCCAGAGTTAGAACTGGACATGGAAAAACAGACTGGTTCCAAATTGGGAAAGGAATACGTCAAGGCTGTATGTTGTCACTCTGCTTATTTAACTTATATGCAGAGTACATCATGCAAAATGTTGGGCTGGATGAAGCACAAGCTGGAATCAAAATGCCAGTGGAAATATCAATAACCTCGGATATGAAGATGACACCACCTTTATGGCAGAAAGCAAAGAGGAACTAAAGAGCGTCTTGATGAAAGTGAAAGAAGAGAGTGAAAAAGTTGGCTTAAAACTCAACATTCAGAAAACTAAGATCATGGCATCTGGTCCCATCACTTCATGGCAAATAGATGAGGAAACAATGAAAACAGTGACAGATTTTATTTTCTTGGGCTCTGAAATCACTGCAGATGGTGACTGCAGCCATGAAAATAAAACACACTTGCTCCTTGGAAGAAAAGCTATGACAAATCTAGACAGTGTATTAAAAAGCAGAGACATTACTTTGTCAACAAAGGTCTGTCCAATCAAAGCTATGGTTTTTCCAGTAGTAATATATGGACATGAGAGTTGGACCACAGAGAAAGCTGAGCATCAAAGAATTGATGCTTTCCAACTGTGGTGTTGGAGAAGACTCTTGAGAGTCTCTTGGACTGCAAGGAGATCAAGCCAGTCAATCTTGAAATCAGCCCTGAATATTCATTGGAAGTACTGATGCTGAAGATGAAACTCCAATTCTTTGACCGCCTTATTGAAGAACTGACTCATTGGGAAAGACCCTGCTGCTGGGAAAGATTGAAGGTGGGAGGAGAAGGGGACATAAGAGGATGAGATGGTTGGATGGCATAATGGTCATGAGTTCGAGCAAGCCCCAGGAGTTGGTGATGGACAGGGAAGTCTGGTGTGCTGCAGTCCATGGGGTTTCAAAGAGCTGGACATAACTGAGTGACTGAAGATATAAACCTAAGTGTCTAATACACACAGAGAGAAACACCACCCAGCCATAGGAAAGGAAATCCTGCCAGTTGCAGCAACATGGATAACCTGAAGGGCATCATGCTAAGTAAAATGAGTCAGAGAAAGACAAATACTATATGAACTCAATTATATGTGGAATCAAAGAGTAAAAAATAAACTCCCTGTAGAAACAGAACAAATTGGTAGGTGGCCAGAGGCCGTGGGAAAAGTGGATGAAGAAACCAAAGATGCAAAACTTCCAGGTACAAGATATACAAGTTTTGGCAATTACTGTACTGCATGGTGACTAGAGTTAACACTCCTGCTGAGAAAATAGATTTTAAGGTTCTTATCACAAAAAGGCATAGTCGGTAACTATGTAAAGTGATGGATGTTAACTAAATTTACTCTGGGAATCATTTCAAAATATATACATATATCGAACCATTATGTTGTATACTTTAATATGAAGGTACATGTCAAAGAAAAGAAGAAGAAATGCAGCTAGTCAGCAGAACAAATATTTGAAATAAAGTGTGCATGTTTCCACTGCACCACACAGAGAAATGCAAGGCTTTGCTATACAAAAAAACAACTGCATGAAAGCTTCGCTTGGGTAAATGTCCAACAAACACAGCTCAGTACAAAGTGTCTTTGTGTTCTGTTTCATTTTAGAGATTCTTATTGTAACTCGGTAATTAGGTATCTCATCCTCAGACTTCTATTTCTAGCATCTGTTCTGTTGCTATAATGAGTACATCCAAGTGAAGGACGGTGAGCATCAGGGTTTCCCATAACTGGACTGTGGTTGAAAAAAAAAAAAAAAGGAAAGACTGTGGATTGGAGAGGGAGGACAGTAACAAAAGGAACCATAAATACAGATAAACTTGGGGAAATGGTCTTCACAAAGTGGTGAGGAATCATGCTACCCACACTAATGTTTCCCTTTAGAGAGGCTTGAGCAGGAGAGAGCTGTGATTCAAAAATAATAGCATCCATGCTGGGTCTGTTCCCAGCTGTCACACTGAAGTCAAACTGCTCTGTCGGCCCGCCTCAGACCCCAGAGAGAAGAACTTGGACGAGGCTGAAAGGAGCCGCACAGCTGACAAGAAAGCAGATTAAAAATACAGGGAGAAAACCTGCCACATTATGGTCATGGAAAATGCCTGTTACACGATGCCTCTATCACCGTCTCACAACGGCCAAAGAGAGGACACTCTTCTGGGCCAAGAAATCTGGCTTGTATGGAGAAATAAAGGGCATGTCGTATTGAAGATGCTCTCAAGTTGGGAGTTTATTTGCTGCTTTTAACACCAACAAAAATAGAGTGCAGTGGAAATGCACTTTCAAGATTGCATCAGTGTGTTTTGAGATAGGATACTTACAGTGTGCTCTGCACTCAAAGGATGATATGCTTTCCTGCTTATTAAGGTGGTGACAGAAGCAAAAAGGAACCCCATGCTACAAGCGTTTTACATATAAACACATATGGCTAAATCATATGTTATCCTTTCATTTTTACAATTAAACCTTTCTGTATCTAGTTCTCAACATTCATAATGGTCTTAAGACCTATTATTGCTGAGAGGTTATTAACATACTATTTATAAAAAATTCTAATTCAAATGTGCATATGCATATATGAGCTATGAATCGAGATCCATAACTCTTTGCTAATAAATCCATACTGCCTGCTGCAAGTGCACTCTAGGTAAGTACATTTTACTGCTCTGTCGAAGCAATTAATTAGCTAAAGCTGCGCATATTCCTGCCAGAGCAATCAAGAGCCACAGCCAAACAGGAGAGGAGATACGGCAATGGCAGAGGAGAGCCAAAGGGTGATAACACAGCTCAGGACAGAGAAAAATAGAACTAATTACTTGAAGGTCTCCAATATACCTGTAACTCAAAAATAACATTCTCAGAAAGTGAGAGAAACAATAAAGGGTCACACCCTTATACATAGTTCTCACTGAGGCAACTATTTCATACTTCTGGGTACTCAGACCTGAAGAAGACAAAGAGCTGAGACGCTACAGGGTGCAAAGGTCTAGAGCTAAGTCTTTTGTTACTGAAGTTCCTTCTTCCTTGCTTCCTACACCATCCTCCTCCCCTCTAGACAGTCACTCATACTCACTTTCACAATGCTCAAGAAGTTATATATATGCAGATGTGCGTATATATAGATTACACACACACACACACACACACACACACACTCAGTCATGTCCAGCTCTTTGTGACCCCATGGACTGTAGCCAGCCAGGCTTCTCTCCACAAGATTTTCTAGGCAAGAACACTGGAGTGGGTTGCTGTTTCCTTCTGCAGGGGATCTTCCCAACCCAGGGATCAAATCTGTCTCTTGCATTTCCTGCGCTGGCCAGGTGGATTCTTTACCACTGAGCTACCAAAGAAGCCTCATCCATACACACACACATTCACTCGGATGTATCAAGAGAAAATACGAACGCTTTTTGAATTATGCATTTAGTACTTCAGAACTTAAAAGTATAGGTTTCAAATGAAAAAATAGGCAGCTGTGTATAATATGACATTTAAGACAGACAGGAACGATTTAGCAATATATCCATGACAGAGGCCAGAGCAAGAGAAGTACTTGGTGTGGGTGCACACTGGTCATCTCAGCAGACCCAGAACACCCCCCGGAGCTTCTCAGTGTGAGGGTTCACGTGTGTGCATGTGCGCCTGTCCACCTGAGAGGAATGGAGTGAGAGGTGAAGCAGCAGCAGGGCAGTAAAAGATATGAGTGTTAATGGAAATACTACAAAGATGATCACTTTTGTAGAAATAATGAGGGGCTGTGTGCTGTGGAAGATTGTGAGCAAAGTGTCTAAGGGAAGGTGAAAATAAGAACACGTTAAAGTCAGTCTGGGAGAAGGCAATGGCACCCTACTCCAGTACTCTTGCCTGGAAAATCACATGGACAGAGGAGCCTGGTGGGCTGCAGTCCATGGGTTCGTGAAGAGTCGGACATGACTTCACTTTCACTTTCATGCACTGGAAAAGGAAATGGCAACCCACTCCAGTGTTCCTGCCTGGAGAATCCCAGGGATGGGGGAGCCTGGTGGGCTGCCGTCTATGGGGTCGCACAGAGTCGGACGCGATTGAAGCGACTTAGCAGCAGCAGCAAAGTCAGTCTGTGGGATTTTCCTGGTTCACTTTCCAAACCTGGGTCACTTTTCTATTCATTGAAGAGGACAAATGACTCAAGACCAGGGGCTACTCAGCACTGAAGATATGAGCAGACCTCCATATTGATGCCCAGAGATCGCTAGTTGGTCAAAAGCAGGCAGATAATTGAATACACACAACCAACGTTCCAAGTGTAATAGCACAAATACCATTGTATGTAACTAGAGAGAGAGAGGAGAGACTGTGATAAACCATGTGCTGCTGCTGCTAAGTCACTTCAGTCTGACTCTGTGTGACCTCATAGATGGCAGCCCACCAGGCTCCCCCATCCCTGGGATTCTCCAGGCAAGAACACTGGAGAGGGTTGCCATTTTCTTCTCCAGTGCATGAAGGTGAAAAGTGAAAGTGAAGTCACTCAATCGTGTCTGACCCTTCGCGACCCCATGGATGGTAGCCTACCAGGCTCCTCCGTCCATGGGATCTCCCAGGCAAGAGTACTGGAGTGGGATGCCATTGCCTTCTCCGTGATAAACCACATAAGAGAATGTTTTTCCTCCTAGGCTGGTAACACTGACGTTTTTTAAACATTAGTAACATAATAACAAACATGTATTTAGCATTTACTAAATGAGTGGCAGGTGGCAGTTATTTCTAAGTATTCGAAATTTGCCCTCAAAACAACCCTGTAGAGTAGGTTATCATTACTGCCACTTTACAGGTGTGGAAAATGAATCATTGAGAGGTTAAGTGCTGGGCTCCTGGTTCACGGGTGTTCCCTGTGGGGTAGGGATCTGAACCCAGGCAGTCTGACCCCATGCTACGTTGCCTATGGAAACAATAATGATGGCTGAGCACTTATTATGCCCTCGGTTCTGCTCTAAACAACCTACTCATATAGTTTAATGCTTTTGTGCAGCCCCATGAGGAAGCTAGGCATCCCAGTGGCTCAGAGGTACAGAATCTGCCTGCCAGCGCAGGAGTCACAGGAGACGTGGGCTTGATCCTCGCGTTGGGAATATACTCTGGAGCAGGAAATGACAACCCGCCCCAGTCTTCTTGCCTAGGAAGTTCCATGGACAGAGGAGCCTGGTGGGCTACAGTCCACGGAGTCTCAAAGAGTCAGATGCGAGTGAGCACACATGCACTTATGAGGATGATACCCTCAACTGCACACATATGAAATCTAAGGCTTAAAACATGCCAAGGTGATATACATCTTCTAAATGTCAGAGATTAGACTGAAACCTTGGCCTGTGAAATGTTCAAGGACCAGGTGGCAACAGAGGTCCAAGTCCATATATAATTTATAAATAAGGATTATAATCTATAAATCTATATATCTATAATCTAAAATATAGGTTACAAATATAAAATAAATCCCTGCTTTATTTACAGTTTTACATGAACTACTGATATCCTCTTCAGTTCAGTTGCTCAGTCGTGTCTGACTCTTTGTGACNGGATTCTTTACCAGCTGAGCCATAAGGGAAGCCCAAGAATACTGGAGTGGGTAGCCTACCCCTTCTCCAGCAGATCTTCCCAATACCCATATACTGATACTTTATTTTCTCTACTCTCTTCTCTAGCCCCACTTCAGTTTAATTCTGATTAACTAATGAAGAACATTTTCTTATATTTTTTTCATATTATTCCAATCAAATTGATTTTTTAAATTAATTTTTATTGAAATAGAGTTGGTTACAATGTTGTGTTAGCTTCTGCTGTACAGCAAGGCACTGGCAACCACTCCAGTGTTCTTGCCTGGAGAATCCCAGGGACGGGGGAGCCTAGTGGGCTGCTGTCTATGCGGTCGCACAGAGTCGGACACAACTGAGCAACTTCACTTTCACTTTTCACTTTCATGCACTGGAGAAGGAAATGGCAACCCACTCCAGTGTTCTNGTTAGCTTCTGCTGTACAGCAAGGCACTGGCAACCACTCCAGTGTTCTTGCCTGGAGAATCCCAGGGACGGGGGAGCCTAGTGGGCTGCTGTCTATGCGGTCGCACAGAGTCGGACACAACTGAGCAACTTCACTTTCACTTTTCACTTTCATGCACTGGAGAAGGAAATGGCAACCCACTCCAGTGTTCTTGCCTGGAGAATCCCAGGGATGGGGGAGCCTGGTGGGCTGCCGTCTATGGGGTCGCACAGAGTCGGACATGACAGAAGCGACTTAGCAGCAGCAGCAGCAGTGTATATATGTTAATCCCAATCTCCCAATTCATTCAACCCCCCCTTACCCACTTTGTGTCCATAAGTCTGTTCTCTACATCTGTGTCTCTATTTCTGCTTTGCAAATAAGTTCATCTGTACCAATTTTTTAGATTTCACAGGTAAGCAGTGTTATACGGTTTTTTCTCCTTTTGATATACTTCACTCTGAATGACAATCTCTAGATCTATCCGTGTTTCAGCAAATGGTATCATTCCCTTCCTTTTTATGACTAAGTAATATTCCATTGTATATATGTACCACATCTTTTTTATCCACTCATCTGTTGATGGATATTTAGGCTACTTTCATGACCTGGCTATTGTAAATACTGTTGCAGTGAACATTGGGGTGATGTACCTTTTTGGTATTCTCCAGGCAACATAGATATTTATTTGGTTCTTTGCTTACTCTCATCTGTGTCCCCTTGTATATTTCTGCATGTTTATTTCCATAGCAGTCAGACAGGGGGAACAATACAAAGAATTCAGACTCTGAAGTCTTCATTTTCGAACATGGCTCTGCCACTTACTAGCTGTGTGGATCCTTCTCAGACTGGTCCCTGAACTTCTTTGAGAATGGTGACAGAAGTACTTGCCCTGCCTCCCTCACCAGGGTGATTATTGTGAAGAACATATTTTTAAAAGGCTTGGATTGACTACACACAAAATTTGTAAATCTTTTTTAACTGAATGCATATTATTTGTAAGAGATCTGAAAGCAATCTTGGATATTTTATGTATTTATGAACTTACTTCTGAGATTTTTCCAATAGATCTCTTTGGCAATAGCTCTTATTGCTGAAGGCTGCTAAGTGGTGTGAACATGAATAGTCTGTACACATGTTTTGGGATAGTACATCTCCTAACACTTAAATCACCTTAAAAAAAAAACAAACTATTAAAACACAAAGGAATCCAAAGAGTAGGAAGGGAAGGAATATTGAAACAATTCTCCATTTACTTTCTTTGAATACCAAGCTTGCTTGTCTTTTCATAAAAGACATTAATAATGTAAGAAAGGTTTTCTTCATTTAAATTACATCTCAGTTAATGGAGTCCCCCCCACTACAGAATCACATGCATTATCTAATTTTTGAGAGAAAGATTAAAGACTTTTTGAAAAAGTTTTGAAAGGCTGTCTTGCTTCTACTTTCCCCGTAAAATAGCTCTGAAGTTTAATGAAAATGTAATAACATTTTAAACTATTTAAGAACCAACCATAATAACATCTACAAGAATGTCATTACCTACTGAGACTATTTCTCCCTGCCCCCATCTTTAGGATTAAAAAAAGTATTGGATTTCCGCTAGTCTTCAAGATGCATGTGTTATTCAAATTTGTTGTGTCACTACCTAAAAGGTGCAGCAATTTGCGAACAATCTTAGCCAATCAGAGAAATAAACATTTGAAACAATTTTCTAAGTACTGTATTATTTACTATCTTTAAAAGGTTGGAGCTCTTTAATCAAATCACATGAACTTTTATTTTCAAAATGTTATATATGCTGAAAGCTGTCTCCTAAACTGCATGTACTTACAATAAAAAAGCCATATTTTCATTAATCGTTATAGCAATGCTCTTTTTCTCAAGCAAGTTTTTTCTGTATTGCAACATTTTTTCATTGCTGGATGACATTTTGCTTTCAGTAGATGGATATTTTCATGCCAAAGCATTTGAACATCCCAGAGAGAACCCTGTGTTTCATATTGTCTGGCTCTTCTATTGTTTAGTTTCATATTTTTAAAAATCAGCGTTGAAGAATTTTATAGTTAAACATTGAGGATAAAATTTTAATTTTTACCTATACAGTCTGCTAAACTTAACCAGATGAGTAATCAGCAAGGAAAGCCATTCTTTAATGCAATACATATTTATTTATTTATTTCCCAATTGTTTTAGGCACTAGAGTTATAACAAATCATATGTTAAATGAGGGAGACCTACTTCCTCTCATGCAACTTACATTCTAGTGAGTGGTGTCCAGTTCTCTTTGGGGAGCTTGAAAGTTTGGTGTACTTCTAAATGTCTAGAAAATGAACTACAGGCTTTCTTCTTGCCTCTGCCTGAGTTAGAGGAGATTTCACCATTCTAAGTGCATTTCTTTCTGCTTTTCCTCTCTTTTATGAAGCCTTAACAAGGGAAGGGACCTGGGGTGATGTTGAAAGCCAAGTTGAAGGAAACCATCAAGAGGATCTCTGGTTGACCTGTGAGCACAATCAAGCAATTCCGAGGCTCCTCACCCCCAACCTTGTCATTGAAACACATGTTCTGCTCACCAATCCCACCTTAGAAACTGTTCAAGGACACAGCCTTGAGAAAAACAATGTCTGCAGAGACCACCTGGGCTTCCCTGATGGCACAGTGGTAAAGAATCTGCCTGCCAGCACAAGAGATGTGGGTTAGATTCATGGGTCGGGAAGACCCCCTGGAGTAGGAAATGGCAACCCACTCTAGTATTCTTGCCTGGAAAATCCATGGAGAGAGGAGCTGGTGGGCTACAGTCCACGGGGTAGCAAAGAGTTGGACATGGCTGAGCATATGTACGCATGCACTCACACACACACAACCTGAATGCCATATGAACCGAACCCAGTTAAGGCCCCTATATACAGTTTCAAGATTCTGATGGATGGATACAGAGATCTCCCATTGAAGCTACCTAATACAAGCCTTGCAAGTAAATTCCCTTGTTTATTGAAACTGCCACCTGCTAATGTGGACTGGTCGCCCTCTTTCTTAGATCTCTCCTTAGATCTCTGTGTGCAGAGGCTAGTTTGCAAATCAAGAAACAGGGGACATTTTCCCCCTCTTTTCTTAAACTCCACAGCTGAAGGCTGTGAGGCTCAACTGTATATAGAGGCTCCTATGATGTAAGGCTAACTTCCATGACTCAGCCAGTTATAAGCTGATCACTCATTCTACAAAAAATGCACATAAGAGAAACTTGGGACTGGCACAAGAGCTGGGTCAGCAGGGTCAAAGAATGTCTCGGAAAGCCACATTATTTCAATACTATTATCTATTATGACTTTTTACTGATGCTTATTGCATTAGCCTAGGTCTGTCTAGTCAAGGCTATGGTTTTTCCTGNCAAATCTGTGTCTCCCAGACTAGCCTTAAATCCCAAATCGACACCCTTTTATTACAATCAGATATCCCATTCTGAAATCTTAGTTAACATGTCCAAGAGGTAAGTAGAGACCAGATTACATAAATCCTTGCACAGACTGAGTTTGGATACTATTCTACTTGGAAGAGTTGATAGATTTAATAGGAGAGAAACAGTAAGATTTACATGTTAATAACTTAGCCTTGTTGAAATAACCTGCATAAAATATGCTATCTCCTTTCAAGTTTTTTTTTTCCACCACTCACAGTTTTCATGTTTATTTCTTATGGCACACAATAAACATATTTAAGGTGACTTTACTTACTGGCTGGCTCAGTTTATGCCTGCTGCCCCAACTTATTATTAACAGTACCCTCATCTACTCTGAAAAGTGTCTAGGTTTAGACCAGGGTTGTCAACCTTTTCCTGTAAAGGGCTCAAGTGCAAGTATTTCTGGCCGTGTAGGTCAGAGGGCAATGAAACTCCGCCACAATAGCACAAAAGCAGGCCACAGACGATACGTAAACTGAAGGGGGTGGTTGTGTTCCAATAAACCTTTACTTATGGCTACATTAAAATTATACATGAAGTTCAGTTTTAGTATCATAAAATAAGTGTTGACCATTCCAATTGTTTAAAAATATAAAATCCATTTTTAGCTCATGGGCCATATAAAAACAGGTAGATGAATTTAGTCCAGGGGTTCAATAATCTCCTGTTTAGGATTATAAATTAGATGGTGACCGTTACTGTCACTTATTGAGGGCCTACTATGTGCCGGCAGTCATCAAAACAAGCCTATGAGGTACGTACCAGCTATAAATGTGTTTTGTAGTAATAACCAGAGTCATAAACAAAGGCAAGCCTAAGGAACTCCCCACTCCAGGTCTCCATGCTAAGAAGTGGCAGAAAGCTTAGCTGAAGGGTCCCCATCTGTAACCACATGGCTAAATAATATCACAATGCACTTTCATTCCTTCCCTCCTGATGTACATTTCTCCTCCATCATCTTTTTAGTTCTTGCCTAGTTTCAATCTCTTTTTATCCACTAATCCCCTTCACTTTCTTTGTCCATGCCTTCTTTTCCATAGTCTATCAAAATTATAATTACAATCTAGTTATATTCCTAGGACCAGGGTGGGGGGAGGACCAAAAATCAGACTGCATAGAACAAAGAAGAGTCCTTTCAACCTTTATAGTCAAATATTTCTAGTTTCCTTTAAAATTTTCTAAACATAAATATTGCCTTCATGATCCTAAAAAGAAATCAGTTTTCCTCCTAAGACCTAGCTTTCTAGGTAAAATATACCTATTATCTAATTTAATTGTATTTCTCTTATAATAACCAGTTAAAAAACAGTGATAGCAGTATTTTTCTTTGCAATTGTCTCATGAGCAAATCCCTAATTTTTACTTCCTTGTATCTATAAGAAAATGGTGTCAAGTTAAATAAGATCCAGATAAGTTACTTTCATTCTTAAATCTATGATACCCCATAGTCCTAATGCTTAGTTAAGGTAGGAATTTTGCCACCATATTGAGGATTTGTGGTTCTATATTTCAAACAACTCTCTTTACAAATGAATTTTTGGAATACAGGTTGTTCTTTGAATTGGGGGCTTTCAGGACATGCTGCCAAACCCTTCATGATTTTAAAGCATTTTGCAAGTGTTTATTTAATGGTGCCTGTTTTGATAGTACAGATGGATAACAAAGGAGGTTATTTAATTCCAGGACCATTTTCACTATTGAAGCTTCTTGCCAACAATAAGGCAGCAGTAAAACTCAAATAGTTTATAAATGTCAGCAAAATCCTATGAACAAATTACTGCCCAAGTCATTTTGTTTTAGTGTCTTTTATTTGGAAAAACATACTTTTTAAGGGAGGAGAAGAAGATGCCATTTGATTGTTGAGATACACTACCATTTTCCACTAAATTGTTGTTAACAACTTTAAAAAATCAAGTTGAAGCTGCTGATTTAAGTTGCTCACTTCATGTCAATTTCTGAAAATGTTAAGCATGGCATTAAAATCAAAGATGCATTTAAGGAGAAACCCACACTTAGTTTGGAGAGATGAATAAGAACAACCTGTTTGGTTCACATTAAGCTTGCAGATTTATCAACACTGGGTGCACATGGGAAAGACAGAGCGAGTGTTTATGAGCTCTCAGAAAGGATTGATTTTTACAAGTCCCTGATTTAGCTGGAAGGGGTGCCTATATATTTAGTTACCAAAAGGGTTAATGGATTTAACCTTTTGAAAAATGTATTTTTCCACATGCATATAACATGATGGATAGTTTACTGAATGCACATAGGTAAACATAGGTGAAAACAAATTAATTGGAAGGTATAAGGTTTATTTTTTTTTCTTGATAGATGGATCTCATTATTTTCCTTGGGCAGACAAAGCCATAACAGTTTCCAGAGAAAGGAGAAGTGACAGCTCCAGGAAACTGCTTCCAGATGGACAGCCAGCAGGCTAAAAATATTATTGTGTCCACCTCATCAATAAGCTGGCTCCACGAAGAGTGGCAATTATTCTTTTCCTGCTTATGCTGCCTTTGAAAGGCATGAAGACAATTATTGATAGCTGGGTATGCAGAACAAAATATATACAGTAACACAAACCCATTTACTATGGCAAATCCATATCAGAGAGACCACTGCCTTTCATGCCAGTATTTAAAGCAGCAACATGTACCCATCGATGTCTTAAGAGGATTATGTTGATACTGTGTTTTGTTGCAATCCTATTAATTATTAATGACACATATTTATTATTCACCTATATTTAGAAAGTCTGTATTATATACTGAAAAGAGGGAGAGAAACATCACTGAGTTGAAGGAGATGTTTTCAATCTTCCACACGCATGAATGTCACAACTGGCCTTTATCTACCACAGAGGTTCTTTAAGCTTTGTGTGACAATTTTATCAAAAGAAATGAATAAAAATAAAATTTTATATAAAATCACAGACTATCAATGCTTGTTAGCCATCAGGAAACAAGATACACAGCTTTATTATTTTTTTTAACATGAGAGAAAATTGGAGTACCAATTACTGTGTAGAATTTAAAAAAAAAAAACCCTCAATTAAAGGCACAACAAAATAAATGACAGATTCCAGTCCTCAGCATAGAGCTAAAGGGATTTCAATGGGCTCATTACTTTTATTATCCTGCATTGCTCAGCCAAACCTACAGTAAGGCTGTGTTTAGACACAAGATCTGCTGTGTACTTGCAGAAATGTGGGCAATGGATCAGCTCACCTGAAACCAGTAGAGCAGACATGCAAAATCAGGGCATAGCCAATGCTATACTTATTCTGCTGAATGCAGAGAGGAGAAAGGTATTAACCAGGAAAGGAGTTAAGAGAAAAATGGCAGGCAGACAGTTTCAACCATAGCAGTCAAACCTCGCCATATTCAATCACGTAGTTTAAAGTACTGTGGATATTCTCATGGCTTTTGTTTTTAGGATGTCCCTTTTCCTGGCATTTATATTCTATAACAGATGAAAAGGATTCACATTTTTAATTTTAACAAACTGAAGAATAGCAAAAGTGCCATTTTTTTTGTCAGTCTAAATGAGAGAACATGAGTTATACACTGCAACATTTTTCAGATTGTTCCAGGCTTGAAGGTCATAGTGATCAACTGCGCTGCCTTATTCTAGAGTTGAACAATTATCCAATAATTAGGGATTCCACCCAGAGCTCCCATGACTACACTAAGGAGACCCTTGTTCCCAGTTTTCCTAAATGTCTAATCTCTGAGGACTAGAGAGACGGGTTCATTCAAAGGTGAATTGTCTTTCTGGGTGTAAAAAAGCAGTGGATAATTAGAACAAGCAACAACTAAACATCCTCCACCGAATTCCCAAGTCAGCTGCCCATTTGTAACTGCAATCTTGAAAAACTATAGGTTTTTCAGTCTATGATACAATTACTGTTTTTTATTTAAAAGATTTCCAGAGTGCTGGTATCTGAAAAGAAAATATTCATTTGATAGTGACACAATGTGTTATATTTTAAATTATGCATTCTTTTTATGCTGCTTTTTGGAATTTCATGAGATAGCAACTAAATGTAGTTGTAAGGGGAAAAAGTATACTGAAACCCTTGTGAGATTGAGACAAGTTATTTATTCACCTCCCTATGTAAACTGTTCAGGTGATAGGANAGTTATTTATTCACCTCTCTATGTAAACTGTTCAGGTGATAGGACTTTTTAAATGGGCAACATATACAATAGTCTAGGGCTCCTCAGGTAGCTCAGTGGTAAAGAATCCGTCTGCTGAACAAGAGACAGGTGATCGATCCCTGGGTTGGGAAGATCACTGGAGAAGTAATTAGCAACCCTCTCCAGTATTTTTGCCTGGGAAATCCCATGGACAGATGAGCCTGGCAGGTTATAGTCCATGGGGTCGCAAAAGAGTCAAACAGCACTTAATGACTAAAACAACCACCACAAAATAATCCTGGTGAAATCATATTTGAAACACATTTCACCTGAATTTAAACGAAATTTGTAAATTATGTATTCCAGCTAAAAAAACTATGTCCAATGACATATAATAAAGATCATTTGCTTTTGAATTATATTGCAATAGTCCATCAAGAAAATTCTTTGATTATTATCTTATGACATTTTAAATTAAAACTGACAAACAACAACACAGGAAGGGAAACCACTGGTTCTCCTAATTAAGTCATAAAATGATGGAGCCACTCACGTCACCCAAGGACCAAGGTCCTGAATGCAGTAAGGATCCCTTTTTACATTCCCTCGCCCCCCACTTCTCAGAGCCTGAAAGGAAAGCCCCGTGTGTTGTGTGGGTGAGTGTGTGTTTCCAGGAGGCACCCACTGGAAGTCCAGAGCCCATTCCTTCCTTGACCTCTGTGAGCAGGGATCCGGGTCATAGGGAATCATATTTGCTTAGAAAGGAAGTCAGGCATTCTGACTGTTTGGCTAGGGGAGGGCAAGGGAGGAAACTGCCCCAAACTCAGAGAGTGTATTCCCAGAAGTCTTGGGCAGAGAAAGCACTACCTGAAATGTTCCCAGATGTCACCAATGGACTAAAGGCAGTATCTAAAGCAGATACTACTAAAGTTGGTATCTTAGACTTCTTCTACGTCTAGGTTATCTGTGGCAGCTGGATTGTTTATCCTAGTAACATTAAGTACATGATTAGAAGAACCCAGGAATATTCTTATAACATAGTCACCAATTTGGAGATGGCAATGGCACCCCACTCCAGTACTCTTGCCTGGAAAATCCCATGGACGTTGGAGCCTGGTAGGCTGCGGTCCATGGGGTCGCGAAGAGTCAGACACGACTGAGCGACTTCCCTTTCACTTTTCACTTTCATGCATTGGAGAAGGAAATGGCAACCCCTCCAGTGTTCTTGCCTGGAGAATTCCAGGGACGGTGGAGCCTGGTGGGCTGCCATCTAGGGGGTCGCACAGAGTCAGACACAACTGAAGTGACTTAGCAGCAGCAGCAGCGGCAGTCACCAATTTGTAACAAGTACTGTTTAATAAAATTAATTTGTGTGCCTGGCCATGTTCCTCCTATACTACAAAGCCCCCTTGGTCTCGAGCTCGATGCTGTTTCTCTGTCTGTTGTTAGCATAACCCTTAGACACAAACTCTACCATTTTCAGGGTCATTGACTCTGTCCTGATGCCCTAGGTGTCCTCTACCAGAGACCAGTCCACAAACAGAGCAGAAATCTGTCGCTGATCTCTCATCTGTGCCCTTTTTGTAACTTTTCCTTAAGAGACAAGGTAAAATTATAGGAAAAACCAGCTTTGACTCAAAAGTGCCTTGAAACTCATCTTTACATCTTTCTTTGATGTGATTTTATCCAAATCCCAATAATTATCAAAGTTTGACTTCTCTTTAGAATACTGTTGTGAAGACAGACAAATATATCTAAGCTCCCTTACCAAATATAAATACTATTTCTATTCATGCCATCAATTACACTACTTTCTTTCCTTTTAAACACACTGAAACATCTTACAACACTCTTGCACTTGTAACCATAAGTCCCACTGTTGTTTTCTTCATCTTTACATGCTTTGAAATCTGAAAGGATCACAATCCTAACAATAAAATCACTGTTCCTAGAATCTTGTAACTGCTAGATTAATCCAGATTAACATTCATGATTCTTGGACATACTTTTTCTCCTCAAGCCCTTTAGTAGATACACCCTTGTAAGCTCATCCCTGCACGTATTTCAATCCTTACCACAGACAGGAGACCATCTTCTCAAAGGAAAAACAAGCTAATGAATAGGTGGACTGAATCCACTCCTTAGAAAACAGGTCTTCATTATGCATTAAGAGCACACAAAGGATCAAGTGGTGAGCATTGTTTAAATAACAGCACTGCCTGTCCTTGGGGAACTGTCTGGATCATAAACTGTCTTTGATAAGGACTTTAGGAACTTAATACTGTAATATTCCCGCCTACACCTATGCAGGTATAGCAAATGGCTCATTGCCAAGAGTTCTGGTCTAGGACAGGCATATTTAGTGGCCAATGAAATGCTGACATCAGAGATTTTTAAAAAAGAGCTAGGAATAAAAAGATTCAGTCTCCGGTTTTCAACCATTATTCCACCTCACACAAGCTACCAGCATTCATCCCTGATTTGGCATTTTTACCTACTATTGGATATCATATATATGTTGGCCAGCGCCCCAGATGTTAAATTTAAGACACTAATTGTTGCTCATTCCCAAACCTCTTTCCTTCAACTTCTTTCTGTCCTCTCTCCTGCTCCCTCACTCTCTCTCCACCTTCCCCCCATCCCTGTCCCATCCTCATCTCTTTTTCATGTGTCTCCCTAATTTCCTAGTCTTCCCTGGTTTAGCCTTTTCTCTTTTCTACATTCAGACCAGTGGAGTCTGAGATTAATCAAAGGAGTTAAGCCCCAGATATGAAGGCCACCTCACACATGACTTATATTATCAATATGACTTCTCTTCTGACTTTCTTCATCCTCATGTTAACTGAAAATGATATTTTCCATTCCTTGGATGCCTCTATACATTTTGGTGGATCATTCTGTACAATTGCCATATTCTGCCATCTATTACAATTTCTCATGTAAACAGCTTATCAATTTTTTGCAGCTTATCTTGTAAAGCATGTATTGTTGTATCTTTTAGGCAAAAGTGTTTTATTAATTAGTATGTTCTAATAACTTCTGTAACTTGTGTATTAGGCCATCCTTTATTGAAATTGTATTTATTTTGGTTAATCATTCAATAAGCAGTCCAAATAAATTTAGTTTCTACTCTCCAAGCACTTTTGCTTTCTAACATTAAAAAGCATTCAAGTTAAAACACTTAGACATTTTATATATAATCTATGCTGTTCCACACTATTCTCTTAGTAGGGCATGCTTTTTCACAATTGTGAAGTACTGGCAAAGGGCCTGGGTCATTTGACTGCAAGCCTCAAATACAAATAGACTGTGAGAATCAAATACAAATAAAGTAGTTTGGGAAGTTAGGCACAAAGTATTATCCCTTTTTTCTGAAATCAGTATATCTGTGACTTGTGACTTTCTGGTTAAAGACCTGTTGTTTTAACAGATGATAAAAATACTTATCCAAGCGGCTATCAGTATGGTTACACAGACTCAGCCTTACTGTTTATGAATCAAATATCCATGTTTAGATTTGGGTATTGCCCACAGATTATACACACAGCACTGTATACTCAGTCAAGTAAAAACTCAATGACACAATGTTATCATATGTTAAAATAAGCACTTTCTTTTCCTTTACCTTTGCATTCTCAATTCCACAAACAGTTTATGTTCTTGGTATCATCCAAACCACCTTCTTTGTATACTTACATTTACCTATAAAAATGCATACATATTGTTTTATATATGCTTTTGGTATATGTATTTTTGTGTACATCTTTGAAACTGTAGAGTTTAGCAGTTTACATATTCTTGTGAAATTTTCTATTTGTACTAAAACTTATATAACATCCAAGCATACTGATAAAATCTGGCTGTCATGAATCTCTTTTTACTGTTGCACGTTATTATGATTTATCACATTTGACCACTTCATTCACCAATAGATGACATGGAGAGTGGACAATTCACTGTTACAGACAATCCTGAAGTGAATATCCATATAGGTTTGTGTATAATGTTTTCTTTGTGAAATTTTATTGTTTCAAATTTTTATGTAAGGGTCATTTTTTACAATAGTTCATGCACTAAAAGGCAAAATATTCATACAAGTTAAACTGTGAAAATGAGAATACACCACCTAATGCTGCTGCTGCTAAGTCACTTCAGTCGTGTCCGATTCTGTGTGACCCCATAGATGGCAGCCCACCAGACTCCTCCGTCCCTGGGATTCTCCAGGCAAGAACACTAGAGTGGGTTGCCATTTCCACCTAATGCTACCTATCATTATATAAAATGGATGTTTAAAGCATTTAGCATCTGAAAATTTATGTGGGGGAAAAATTAACTTTTTCCATTGAAAAAGGACTGTAAACTTAACAGTCACCTCAGAGAGCCTGATTGCATCTTCTATCTCGTGACGGTTGTAAATCATTTAGAACACAAGACAAACATAATCTAACACTTGCCACAATGGTATCTTCAAGATAAAATAACTTTTTTCTATGAATGAACTTCAGAGTCAAATAGTGGGGTACCATCGAGTCAATATGTCTCAAAGGTAATGGATTACACTTGGAAAGTAAGGCTTTATTCCAAACTCCAGGTTTGGAAATGAATATCAAGAGGAAGTTGGTGAAAATAAACAGATAATATGCATGACTAAATCACTGTGGATGGTGACTGCAGCCATTAAATTAAAATACGCTTACACCTTGAAAGGAAAGCTATGACAAACCTAGAGAGCATATTAAAAAATAAAGACACTTCTTTGTGAACAAAAGTGTGTATAGTCAAAGCTATGGTTTTTCCAGTAGTCATGTACTAATGTGAGAACTGGACCATAAAGAAGGCTGAGTGCCAAAGAACTGATGCTTTTGACTTTTGGTGCTGGAGAAGACTCTTGAGAGTCCCTTGGACAGCAGGGAGATCAAACCAATCAATCCTAGAGGGAATCAACCTGAGATATTCATTTGAAGGACTGATGCTGAAGCTCCAATACTTTGGGCACCTGATGAGGAGAGCCGACTCCCTGGAAAAGACCCTGATGCTGGGAAAGATTGAGGATGGGAGGAGAAGTGGGTGACCAAGGATGAGATGGTTAGATAGCATTATCGACTCAATGAACAAGAATTTGAGCAAATTCTTGGAGAAAGTGAAGGAGAGGGGAGCCTAGCATGCTGCCATCCATAGGGCTGCGAAGAGTTGGACCCCACTTAGCAACTGAACAACAACAAAATGTTGCTAGATAAACTACATAGTACCACAGCCTCACATTACTACTACTTGTTCCAGTGTGAGTGACTCTCCTATACTTGAGCATTGGGATGAGCACGCCACTGGAATTAAAAAAGCTAGGTTCCAACCCCACCTGTGTCTCTTACAAATCACCTATATACAGAAAGATATAAATTATTTGAGGCTCAGATTCATCTTTAAAATGGACCTAAGAGTACCCCTTCACAGAGCTGTTCTGTATGTTGAAATTAGGTGTGGAATTCTGTAAAGTTCAAAGCACTATACAGATTACTGAAATAGTTTTTACTGCCACATTTTAAATACACCTTAGAGCAATGTGGACTATAGTCACCATTCTGCCTGGTTGTTGATCACCCACCCCAAGCAGTCAGGAGCATCTGGGAGTGACATTGTCATGGGCCACTTTTGACTATTTCGCACTTTCTCCTTTAGTGACACAACTTCCATTTCCCTTATACCTGTAACAAGCTAAATTATGTAAGCTTTATCTTCTTTCAGTCTTTTCTTGAATGCCACTAAACCACTGCTTCCAGGGAGGCCAAGGCTAAAGTCATTCTGTTCCCCTAAATGAACTTAACCAATGTGACCAAATCATTTTGGTCCACTTCACAGCATCCCATTCAGTGTCTTAGTAGCATAAACTCCGAGTTTCTTTCCCAAAATAGCTAATGGAGAAGGAAAAGATGACTGGCTTGTTAATAAATAAATGGCCATTTATAACATCACACAATGCTATTTCTGAATGGCATTTATGAGTTGCTATTAATAAAAAATTATTCTTTCTGAACTCCCATACAGCTGTCTTTGAAGTCACTAATAATCATTTTAACACAAAGCTTCATTCTTTTTCTCCAAAAAGCTCTAAGCACCTGGGAGACATTATCTAATTAACCCTAATGCATGCAGAGAGGCTCTGACAGGGTGTTTCAGAAGACAGAAAGTGTCTATAAAGTTCACCATAACTATCATTAAAATATTATCTATTCAAATGCATGTATAAAACACAAGTCTTCAGCCACAGGAATTCACTTCATTTAAATTGCTTGTAAAATAAAATGGATTTCTATTGACAAGTATTATGTGCTATAAACTTAACCTGCTAAAACAGATTACTTCAACGGCATATCCTTAAGTTATTTTGACT
Organism: Neotragus pygmaeus; assembly: GCA_006410875.1. NCBI lineage: Eukaryota > Metazoa > Chordata > Mammalia > Artiodactyla > Bovidae > Neotragus > Neotragus pygmaeus. The sequence goes on from SJYV01053815.1 coordinate 857,972, forward strand.
CACATGTATTTCTCTTTCTCCCTAAAAAAAGGATAAAATTATAAATATTTTAAGACCTTAATCATCTCCAAAATTCCTAAAATGTCTTGCTGACTCATAGGTACAACTGATTTTACACAACCCTGGTCTTAATTTTTAGAATTTGTGTCACTTGAAACACAAGTGAAAAATCGGAAAAACTGAAATTTTTTTTTTCATGAAGCATATTTAAGCATTGGGTGTAAGTGGATGAATAGCCCTACCTAAACTGAGGAACAAAGATGACTATGAAAATAAATTTAGTTTGGCTTCTTTTTCTGAAGCGCAAGGACACAGAGTGACCGTAATTTAACTTAGTTAACCACACTGGCTGAAACAAGTCAGACTAAAGAACACAAATGACTTTGCTTGTCAATCTCTTTGTCTGGTGGAGTTTCTCAAGGAAATTCACTGAGCCCCAAGCCAGGCTGACCCATGTACCTCCGTAATGTAGTGAGTAGGGCGATGCAGATACTCACCGGCTTGATCATGCAACTAGAAGATGTGACCCAAGATCTTTAACCTTACTGAAGGCAAAATCATGTATCTTCCTTCTTCTGTAGACACCTACCTCAAGCAGTGCCCTGACCAGTTGAAAAGTGAAAGTCACTCAGTCATATCTGACTCTTTGCAGCTGCATGAACTATATAGCCCATCAGTCTCCTCTGTCCATGGAATTCTCCAGGCAAGAATATTGGGTGGGTAGCCTTCTCCAGGGGATCTTCCCAACCCAGGGATCAAACCTGGGTCTCCTGCAATGCAGGCAGATTCTTTAACCAACTGAGCTATCAGGGAAGCCTGCCCTGATCAGTTACACTAAGTGAAATCACCTTATTCTATGTTCCATTAGTAAACTACCACCATGAATTTTTCTGTCAAGACTCATCATCTTTATAGCTACCCTGCTTCTATGTATAAATGGTCCAAAAATCTATATATTCAGTGAAATCAAGGATAACACTTCACTCTTCAGTCCCAATATAGCACACTGTTAGGAATATTATTTAATATCTTCTGACGGAGGAATTGATGGAGGCTTTGATGGATAGATAAAGCAGCTACACTTATTGACTACATCCCCTAGGTCTTCTGAATCCCAGTGGGGCTTTGAAATGCTTGGGAGAGATCTGGAAGAATCAGAGAGAAGTGGTCATAGGAACTCCTGAAACTCTCTTGCATTTTAGGGAATATATTGGGGAATATTCCCATACATTGTTTTCAGTTGAGAATGCAGAAGGCCTTACTTTTTAAAATCATTTATTGTTCATTTTGTAACACCTGCTATATGCAAGAAACTATGGTGGGCCATGTGTGAATTAGCATATGACTCAAATGAGCAATGTAAAAGTCCTTTCTTTAATTTTAAATACAATTTTATATTGGGACTTCTACAGTTATGAAAATAAAATATGAGAGTTGACTAAAAAACTGTCAAGGCCATGACAACTCAAAAGTCAATATTGAATATAATTAAGTGAGCTTTAAAGGTTTTGTCATCTTATAAATGGAACGAGGGCCTAAACAATAAGCATAATAAAAATACGCTTTCAAACAGATTCTACTTCTGCTCTTCAAGAACATTTGCTAAATTCATACTATAAGTCATGCTCAGTTCATTAAGTGTTTCAGCTTTTAACGATCAATAAAGTCCAGAATAGAGACCTACTGTGATTGAGAGATACACTTAGGAAAATTATTCTAAGAGCATTAAACAGTTTCCATGTGTCTCTTAAAACACATTGCTTTTCCTTTGTTTATTTTCCTATTGACAGCTGAACTTTTCAATTCTTCATATCAAACATGAACATAACTTTCAATTAATTGATAAACATCACAGAGACTCAAAAATATCCCCTACAATTTAGAGTCCAGAATGCATTTCATTCTCTTGCACATTCTCAAAAGTAACTGTCAGTTTTGTGTAGATGCTGGCATATTTTCCCCTACTAGAGGGAAAGATTGATCAGTCAGGAAGGAAGGTTTACTGCCACTGTCTTAACAGTGGTCAGTGCAGAAAAGTCTTTCTGAAATTTTTAAATCTTCCTCACTCTCTTTATATCAATTATACAGAAGCCTGTTTAATTGTTTAATTGTGTACAAATCAGGCAATCTCCAAGCTCTGTCTTGCCTCTCTTCCAATTTACTACATTAATGGAACCGTTCTCTATCACCCTAATAGCTGCTGCTTCTCTCATCTAGGTGATTACTTTCAATGCTGTAACTCTAGCCCAGGTCTCTTTCTCTTCCCTACATAATTCTATCAGAATACATGGTCTCCAAGCAAAAATCTGACTACATACCCCCACACCCCGCCCCATTCAAAATCCTGCATTGGCTCCGCACTGAATACTGGAAAGTCCAAAATCCATGAGGTTGTTTGTTGCTTTTGTGCTCAGTTCAGTCGCTCATTCACTTCTGACTCTTTGCAACCCCATGGACTCCAGCACTCCTGGCCTCCCTATCCATCACCAGCTCCCAGAGTTTACTTAAACGTATGTCCACTGAGTCAGTGATGCCATCCCTTCTCCTCCTGCCTTCAATCTTTCCCAGGGTCTTTTCCAATGAGTCAGTTCTTGGCATCAGGTGACCAAAGTATTGGAGTTTCAGCTTCAGCATCAGTCCTTCCAGTGAAAATTCAGGACTGATTTCCTTTAGGATCGACTGGTTGGATCTCCTTGCAGTCCAAGGGTCTCTCAAGAGTCTTCTTCAACACCACAGTTCAAAAGTATCAATTCTTTGGTGCTCAGCTTTCTTTATAGTCCAACTCTCACATCCATACATGACTACTGGAAAAGCCATAGCTTTGACTAGATGGGCCTTTGTTGGCTCTTTGCAGCCCTAAGGGCTGTAGCCCACCAGGCTCCCTGGGCTTTTCCAGGCAAGAAGACTGGATTGGGTTGCCATTTCTCCTCCAGGGGCTCTTCCCAACCCAGGTATCGAACTCACATCTCCTCCAAACCTCCAATACCATGTCATATAAAAGCCACTATTAACTTGAGTCCCGGTGCTTTGGGGCATGACCACTATGCCTACTTTACCTTCCCAAATCGAGGTATTCCCATAAAACACAGGCTGCTATGTCTTTGCTTTTCTCATGCATTGTCCCCTCCTGGAATGTATCCTCTCACCCCATCCAACCAGCATGCACGCTCTCATCTTTGTAAGAGTCACTTCCTCTTCTAAGGAGGGTCTCCTCAGGAGCATATCAAGATTAAATCAGCAACTCACATAGTCAATTTTTCATTGTATTTCTTCATCAAGATGCCAGATAATGCAAATGTTTTCATTCATCACACATCCTCCTTCTCCCTTCAATTTCACTTTCCTGCATCTCAGAAAATATATACCAATCATACTATTTTCCCCTTCCCACTTCTATCTTTTTTCACATCCCTTCAATACTCCTCAGTGAATGTTATCATGCCATGAAGTAAAAGGGCTGTGGATGAAGCTGTGGATGGGCCCAATGAAAGTTGGGCCCATCAGAATTCTAAAAATGGGTAAGGAGTGACGAAAAAAATCAATCAGTTTTTCACTCAAAACTCAAGTCCTTAAACTGTAAATAATTTCCTTTTTCTGTAATATTTTGAATGACTATTCCAATACATTTTCCTGGATTTACAAATCTCATTTTGTCATAAATTGATTGAAAACATCATAAAGATTTTGTTTTCAGCTACAAAAGTACACATGGTTAATCTGAATATTTCGCACATCTTTTCTGACATTTCTGCTGATGTTTTCCTAAGTTTCAGACATCTGTCTGTTCCTACCATGTAAATATATTAGGTTGGTGCAAAAGTAATCATGGTTTTACACTGTTGAACTTTGCCATTTAATATTGGAATATCATCTTCAATAAATGTGGTTATGTTATACATCATTTTAATGCGCCTTTCTCACTTTATGTTTTATGCTAATCACTTATTACTTGCTGTTTGTTTTATATTTATTTTAGATGATGGAAATGATGTTAGACTACAAGCAAAGTCAAGTGATTTTCTTACTTGAGTTCAAAATGGGTCATAACGCAGTGGATACAACTCACAACATCAACAACACATCTGGCCCAGGAACTGCTAACAAATCTACAGTGCAGTGGCGGTTCAAGAAATTTTGCAAAGGAGATGAGAGCCTTGAAGATGAGGACAACAGTGACTGGCCACCAGAAGTTGACAACAACCAACTGAAAGCATCATTGACACCGAACCTCTTACAACTACATGAAAAGTTGACAAAGAACTCAATGTCGGCCATTCTATGGTCACTCAGCATTTGAAGCAATTTGGAAAGGTGAAAAATCACAATAAGAGGGTGCCTCATGACCTAATCAAAAATCTAAAATATCTGTCATTTAGAAGGATCATCTTCTCTTATTCTAGGCAACCACAATGAACCATTTCTTGATCTGATTGTGATGTGCGATGAAAAGTGGATTGTATATGACAACTGATGGCTACAACTCAGTGGATCGACTGAGAATAAGCTCCAAAGCCTTTCCCAAAGCCAAACTTGCACCAAAAAAACAGTCATGGTCACTACTTGGTCTGCTGCCCATCTGATACACTACAGCTTTCTCAGTTCAGTTGCTTGGTTGTGTCTGACTCTTTGCGACCCCATGGGCCTCAGCACACCAGGCCTCCCTGTCCATCACCAACTCCTGAAGTTTACCGAAACTCATGTCCATTGAGTCAGTGATGCCATCTAACCATCTCATAGCTTTCTGAATCCCAGCAAAACCATTACATCTGAGAAATAGGCTCAGCAAATCAATGAGATGCACTGAAAACAGCAACACCTGCAGCCAGCATTGGTCAACAGAAAGGGTCCAACAATGCTCGACCACACATCACACAGCCAATACTTCAAAAGTTAAATGAACTGAGTTATGATGTTTTGCCTCACCCGCCATATTCACCTGACCTCTCACCAACTGACCACCACTTCAAGTATCTCAACAACCTTTTGCAGGGAAAATGCTTCCACAACCGGCAGGAGGCAGAGAATGTTTTTCAAGAGTTCATCGAATCCCAAGGCACAGACTTTTATGCTATAGTAATATACAAACTTATTTCTCATGGCAAAAATGTGTTGATTGTAATGGTTCCTATTTTGATTGATAAAGATGTGTTTGAGCCTAGTTATAATGACTTAAAATTCACTATCCAATATTGCAATTACATTTGCACCAATCTATTATCCTATGTATTCTTGTCTTCATAAATTAATGAAAATTCATTATTTGTTCAGGAATTAATTAGTAGAGATCTATTGAATTGTATATACCTGTTTCTTTTTTTCCTGCAAAGTAACAGTGAATTAAGTACCACAGAGTTTGAGACTGTCCCATTTTCTTTTCTACAGTCAGTGCAAAATTAGAGGTAATTTAAGGAAACATCAATTTTAGATATTTTCTTTAGTGAAAATCAATCATATTAAATTTCAAGATTTAAAAATGTGTTAATTAAAAAAAATTTATTGTTGTTAAATCTTTAAAGTGTTTACAATCCAAGTAGTCATTAAACCTACACAAATCCACAAAATGTTTTGAACATCAATAGGAACTGAGGACTTGGCAGAGTCTCTAATTGTTGTATCATTTAGTTATCAAATATGCTACTTAGATATGCAACATAGTATATTTAATATGACTTACAAAGAGATGAAAAACTCAGATATTATTAAATACAATCTATTCTTTGATCATTTAGCAGATTCTTTAGGATCACACAGCAGTTCATAGACATCATTAGGAGCATCAACTAACACTGAAATTCATCCATATGGTGAGGATGATAGAGACAGTGAAGATTTCAACCACATGAGATTTTTCAATATATGAGAAAACAAGCAATGTATAAGATTAGGCAAAACTAGTAGAATACCTATCTGAATATTATTAAAACATGTAAACTGTGTTAGTGTGCACATGGGAAAACAGAAAAACAGCACAAATGGTGTTAACTGCTGGCCAATGAAAGTACAAGCTATAAAAGATATTTTCTCTAGCTCTGCAAAAGAAGCAATTGAAGAATCAGGTTTGCTTATGAAAGTAGGAGGTAAACATAAGGACAGTATAATTATAATTAGTATATGACAGTATAATCAAAATTAATTTGATTCCTACAGTTATGAGAGTGTGGCTTGATATTCTTAATATTTAATATTCTTAAATTAAGGAAATATTCCCCTTTAAAAGCAAAAAAAAAAAAAAAGCATCTATAAATCACAGACAGATGGTAAAGAAGTGCTCCAATGGGGCAGAAAGGTCAGAAGAGGACACTGAACTCTATTGAGACAAGCTGTGTCAGAAAGTCTGATGTCCAGTCCTATAAAGATATCAAGGATGCCCAAGACTAAAGCAATATAATTGATAACTGATATTCAAGGCCATATCACTGAGAGTGCTTAGCCATACAGCACAAAGTCAAGAGCAGCTACTTTTTGATTCACAGGTCTGGGATCCTGAGATCTGGGAGAAGGGTTCTGGGGGTCTACCAAAGTAAGAAGTAGCACCCCTTCCTAGGAAGACCACTGCTTCGATCCTTTATGTAGCAATACGGTAAATTTAGCTGGGTGCTAAAAGACAGACTAACCAAATGTCTTCACTCTCTTTTACCTTTGTTAAATCCAGTGCCAAGAATTAGCCAGATAATTTACACACTGGGCCTGCTCTCTGCTTAAGGAAGGAATTGGTCACTAACCAAAATATCTTGGGTACCAGAGCTAATATCATTCACTGAGTCTTTAAGAGTGGATGACAATCTGGGTGTCTGTAATTACAGCAGAGCCTCTTAAAGCACTGCCTGATTGCTGGGGAAGAAGCTTCATTTCCTATATTGCTTTCCTCAGTGTGAGACTACAGGACGCATGACAACACCTTTACCCCATTAAGATCGTGCAACTTGCCCTTTAATTACACATTTGTAGACTAGATCCCCCCATACACTTTATTCCATTAAGATCGTGCAACTTGCCCTTTAATTACACATTTGTAGACTAGATCCCCCCATACACTTTATTCCAATCTGTATTTTACTCTCCCCACATCACTGTAGATACATGAAAAACAGGCTGAGATGAACTTTCAGCAAAGGGTCAAATCCATGGGATTTAGAGATGATACTTAGGTACACACACATACCCACAAACCTGTTGCTGCAAATATATCCTGCTTTTAGGAGAACACAGGAATCTAACTGTTGAGTGGTGCACTCTCAGTCTTGCTAAAATCAAAATATGTTACAAGACAAGTGCAAAGACCTCCCAACTCGCACACTGTATGTATCTGAAGGTCTTCCATGACAGAAACCACATTGTACAGGGTTAACCAGAGAGTATGTCATGAGGAAGTGGAAGAAGGATAGATATTGACCTTTTGCTCCGAACCTAAGATTGGTCATATTAGCTCTCTTGTCTGACATATGGGCTTTTTGTAAGCACAGATAGCATTTCAAATCACTTGATACACCCTTCATCATCATGACAGACACCACAAAATCACCCTGCCCTACTCCTTGACAGCTTTTCAACAAGCACCTCAAAGATCAGGTGGCAGAGCCCACTCATCACAAGGAGAAGCTTGAGATCTCAAAGTCTACACTCCCACGCTCAGGGGGAGGAATCTCTTTTCCCAGCTTCCAGGTGTTCACCCATCAGAATCCCCTGGACAACAGATTAAAGCTCAGCTCATTGGGCACATCCCCAGAGTGTGATTCTGTAGATCTGGGACTCTAAATTTTCAGCAAGATCCCCAGTGGTTCCCCTGCTGCTAGTCCAGAGATGTGATCTTAAGAAGTGCTGCTAGAGACTGGGTTTGAAATGTATTTTCTGATTCAGTGACTGCCTGACCCTCACTTTACTTTTACCTCCATTTCTTCTTTCCTTTCCTCTTTCTCTCTTTGCATAAAATATGTTTTTATTTGGAAGCTGTGTTCATGGCACAAAGTTGAATTAAAAACATCTTTTTACTTTTAATGCAATGAAAATACCTTGTGCTCTATGCTCAGTCCTGTCTGACTCTTTGCAACCCTATTAACCGTAGCCCACAAGGCTCCTCTGTCCATGGGGATTTTCCAGGCAAGAATACTGGAATGGGTTGCTATTTCCATCTCCAGGGGATCATTCTAATCCACGAATTGAACTGGTGACTCTTGTGTCTCCAATGCTGGTAGACATTTTCTTTACCACTATGCCACCTGGGAAGAACCTATGATACCATAATAGTGAACAACTCATACATTTGTCCAAACTCATGGAAAGTACATCACCAAGAGTGAATTCTAAGCTAAGCTACAGACTTTGTGTACTTATGGTATCTCAACCAGCTGTAACCACTCTAATGAGGGATGGCTGATGATGGGGAGAGTTGCATATTAAGGAGGGAGCAGGGAAAGCTCTGCCTTGCCCCTCAATTCTGCTATAAACCTAAAAGTTCTCTAAAAAAATAAAATACCCGCTTATATCTGAAGGGCACTTTTTTCTCTACCAAATATGGGGAAACTAAGTAAATGAATTTGTAAGCTAAATTCTTTATCACTTAATTTGAATTCTGCTCCTCCGAAACCTACTATCATATGAAATGGTCAAGGGGCTAATGAAGAATCAAGTGATCCAGAGAGGTTTGGAAAACTTTGGGTTAAGCAAATGTAAAGTTTCTTTGTTGGAGAACTATTCAGAGTGTTAAATGAGCTAATATGTATTAGGACTTTCCAAGAAGTTTGTTTTCCTTAAATCATTTACAGAGCTTGATTCATTAGGGAATACTTGCTGGGTGGAACACCACTGTTCTGGGAATACAATTTGTGAAATAGTATACTTTTCCCCAAACACTCAGATAAATGACTGATTTAAAATAGGCAGCATCATTTTTATTTTAAATCATTTCATAAAGAAAGTGATTTCTTTATGAATTATTATTTGTAGACTAGTAGATTAGGACACTGTACACGTGTGTAAAAGGATTGCTTGTAAGATAACTTCACTTTAATTGGTATAAGCTCACAACTGAAATTTGGTTTTACTAGACTTATTATTGAATCCAAATTCCTAAAAACCTGCAGAAAAAAAAGTGAAATACCCTTCTTTTCCCTCTTTGGAACTGGGTAGTTATTAGAACACCTGCTAGTTAATGTTTCCTGTACTTAATGGAAAAATAGAGATCACAAAAACAAGTTTCAATTTTCAGATCTAGTTATTAAGTCAAGTTTGTGGATTTCATAATTATTTCAATTTAAACTCACATAAGTCTATAATACTATATCAAAATATCATTAAGCCATTAAGTTAAACATTGGATATTTACTGAAAGGGTCAGAGATTGATAAGGATTACTGTTAGTAACCTTTTGAAACCATAATGTATCAATTTCAAATTACAGAAAATGGTTTAAATGTCACTTATACATTGGGATAAGCTGAAAACACGTAATCACCATCTCTATGACTCACCACTTAGCCTCATTTCTAATCCTCTGATGCAGACAAAGGTTACTAGGCTACAGTCTGTGCTTTCTATTTGATAAGCATTAAGTGTTTAATTTTTAGGATCTCACTGATCTTAAGAGACAGGGCAGACACAAATTGCTTCCTAAACAAGAATAAAAACTGCGTTTTTATAACCACATCCATAAAGATTTCCTCTTCCCATGAATGTATTTAATATAAAATCACAAGTATAAAACCAAGAAATTCTTATCTCTATATGTCATTACATAAATTCCATAAAACCTTTCTATTTTTCCATGGCCAAGAAGGCATGCCATTTTCTTCATTCATTCACTCATTCATTCAAACAGTATGTATTCAGCTCTGGTGATATGCAAGGATGATATCAGAACAGAGAATTTTTTTTTAATCAGTAATGTACTAGAATATGCACATATTATACATATTTATATGATATATGTTTTTCTAGCAGGGTGGTTTGACTTAAAGAAATAACTATATACAAAGCTAAATTACGCCGTAAAGAGTTTCAATGATGGTGAGACAGCTTTTTGATGAGCCCACAAAATTAACTCAGCTGAGTAATTCCAGGCACAAAGTCAAAACTTCTAACTCTTCCAAAAAAATCAGAAACCCAGTTTAGGCTGCTTGAGGGAGTCAAGGTGGGGTGAAGAGCAAAAAGATTTACTTCTTTCCCTTACAGTGATTATGTATACTCAACTTCAGCTCTACTGATTAAAAGAAACTTTTCTTCTGATTTCATTTCTCTACTGCAGGTAAGAAAATTCCACTCTTAACATGTTTCAATGATAATTGGAGGATGTTGCAGAAAATACAGATAACTGATCAGCACTTGGGAGGAAGGTTAGTACTCTGCCAAAGCAATTGACCTGCCAAGTAGGAGGTCAAAAAATACCATTTAAATTCTTTCTAGGCGACTGACCTTGCTTAATGCACAGGGAAAGAGGAAAGGGCTCCGAGAGAATCCTACAGGAGCCAGGAGCCCCAGGAGTGTGTGGAATCACAGCAGGTGTGCAGTGAGACGAATGGGTACAGAACTCAAGGGAACTTCCAGGCTTGGGAACTGGTCACTCAGTTCTGGTACTCAGCATCCATATTCAAGCAGGTGCAGTAAGGACTGGAGAACTACTTCAAGAGGCAGGTCCTTGATGGACCTGGAGTAAACTGGGCATTTTTAGAGATCCAAGAGCAATAAAGGGTAGTCCAGAATAACCCCAATCCTATGTCTGTAGAAACCATTTTCACAGTTTTTATATTTTGGGACTGTTATTACCTTCTCTTATGAATGCCTTGAAATGTTGCTATGGTCAAAAATGACTACTTTTGCTTTCCTTCTAAAAAAAATATATAAATAAAAAATAAAATCAATTCCAACATAAATGGTGTCTATTTAAAATACCTGGATAGCTTGCAAAAGTCTACTGCATAGTAATGAGTTGTAACTCTGATGGTTAATGCAATAATAAAGAATCTGAATGTTGTACAAGAAGCCCTAGAGATATTAACTTCTTCCTTTGTAAAACAAGATAGTAAGACTGAAAAATAATGATTTTATAAAAGTTGTGGGATTTCCTTGTGGCTCAGCTGGTAAAGAATCTGCCTGCAATGTGGGAGACCTGGGTTCAACCCCTGAGTTGTAAAGAACCCCTGGAGAAGAGAAAGGCTACCCACTCCAGTATTCTGGCCTGGAGAATTCTATGCACTATACAGTCCATGGGGTCGCAAGGAGTTGGACATGACTGAGGGACTTTCAGTTTCACTTATAAAGGTGGTAGATAAACAGCAGAAATCAGAGTCTTGATTGCCAATGTCTCTACCATCCCATGGTAACTCAATAACGTTTTAAGTCTAGAATACTTATCTAGACATAAGTTCTAGATGAACAAAAAACTATTTACGTTTCCTGACTTTTGCAGTAAACTATAGGCTGTCTTGTTTTCCATTCACCAGTTAACTCAGTGTTTAATGATGTGTATGATTCACCATTGTACAACACCCCAGATGCACTGTCTTCAAGTGAAGAACATCTCATTCTTCTTATATCATCACTGTCTGATGCAGTGTCCTATACAACCTAGATACTCAAAATAGATTTGTCTGAAAGCTGAGCATTCAAGGAATATATGACAATCTGCTAGGAATCTTCTTCAAACTCCATAATATTTAAATGACATAATTTTGAAGACATATGATCTCAGCTACCATCTGGCTGTTTGGTCTGCCAGGTGTGGTAGCATGTTCTAAGAAGTATTATTTTAAATATTCTCAAAATGGATTTTGACTGACAAAAGGCTATAGGACACCTTGCACATTTTAAGTTTATAAAGAAAGTTGAATTTTTTTTCACTTTTTAAAGAACTTTGAAATCTGTAGAAAACACAAGTTTTAGATTAGTTGCTGTCATATACAGTAGAATTTAGATGGTGGACAACTGGAAAGGTTTCTAAATTAGCCATGCCTTCAAATAAATCTCTTTAAGCAATCTGCCTAGTATTTTAGTAGAGGTGATTAAAAAACATTCTATTAAAAATGTTTAATGCTTGGTCATAATAAGGGAATTATTATATGTGCTAAATACATCAAAGCAAGTTATTCTATCTGGAATTAACTTCATTTCACAGACAATTTTCCCTCCATCCATCTAAACTAAATGACAAATTCCTCTCAAAAGGAAAAGTCTACTTTGTATAGATGTGATTACAAAATCTTTTTCAAAATAGTTTCTTTCTGGCTTTCACTTGGACACTCTAGGTATTTCAGTTCATTTTGAAAGTTATTCTGACTTTGAATCATTTAAGAACTTAAAAATTTAGAAAATATTACTCTTTTCTTTTTTTTTTTCAGTGTTAACTTTATTTTTTAATTTTTTTTATTTTTTTCTTAAATTTGACTTTACAATACTCTATTGGCTTTGCCATACATCGACATGAATCCACCACAGGTGTACACAAGCTCCCAATCCTGAATCCTCCTCCCACCTCCCACCCCACAACGTCTCTCTGGATCATCCCCGTGCACCAGCCCCAAGCATCCTGCATCCTGTATCAAACATAGACTGGTGATTCATTGCAATGGTNTGATGTTTATCTCAGTTTGAAAGATTGTGAAAGTGATGAATATATTTATACGCTGTTCTCTTTCCCTTTCTATTCATTCTCTGCATAGACAGAGAGCCAACATTTCTTCTTTATTAATAGCAACAAAAATGTTATTTCATATGATTCAGTGTAAATATTTCTTTTTGCAAAACAATAAACAAACTCAAGTCACAAATACATGGAATTTCAACCTCTGAACTATAATAACATCCTACTTAATTTAAGCTGGTATGAGACTAATCTATTAGAATAATATTTGCATTTCAAAGCAAGAAAGCAGTGCTAAAATGTTCAATGATAAAAAATCCAAAAGAAAGTCAATATAATAAAATTAACAAAATGTAAGTATTTGCATTTGGGTTGAGCAAACTGAATCTTGCCTCAAGTTTTCAGTTTCTGCTTATCCAACACAGTTATCGTTTCAATTTCTATGCCCATGAGGCAGTGGTACTCAAACAACGGCATGAGATGGTATGCAGATTAATTACCATTAAAAGCATAAGCCATTCACAGTTGTTAATATTGACAAGAGTGATGATTAGACTGTCGAATCAAAGGCGAATGAAGCCTCAATGGTTACTGAAACAACAATAAACTATACTCATAACAATAGCTCAATCAAAAATATATTCATATGGCTTCCTGAAATGTAGCCTGTTAATGTGCAATTACAAATTCATCTCCCAATTTGTGAACTATCCAAATGAATTAAGGTACACAAAATAGCCAACTGGAAATAGTATCCATTAGGAGTGGAGTGTAAGGCCTTGAACATTAGAATCAGGCTCTGATCCTCGCTGCCACTCACTGCCTCTTTGATCTTAGACAAATGTAATAACAATGATGTTAATAGAAATAGTTTCTATGGCATTTACTTGCATTATATCATTTGATTTTCATCTCATTAAGTACAAATTTCATATCCTTTTTAGAGATGAGAACATTGAGATTAATGATGTTAATTGATTTGTTTCTGCTAAGTTTAGCTATGATGGATCCATGTGCTTAACCACAAATGCCATATAAGGAGCCCCAGAATATCTGAAAACAGCTATATCACAGATGTCTGAGGAGCAGCCGATGTTGTTATCAAGCAAAGCTTAGCACAGAATTTGATAATGGTAAATATTATAGTAGCATATATTTACTAAATAAGAATAATAGTAATGATAAATCAGAAACCAATAAAAGCAAAGACTAGATCTACAATATGAGTTATGTCTGAGTTAATTCCAACAAAGAGGGAATCAAGAAAACACTACATACAAAACCTATGAGATATAACTAAAGCAGTATACAGAAGAAAATTCATAGCCTTAAACACATTTATTAAATAATAATTAAAATAACTGCATAATGTATTCAACTTGGAAATTTTGGAAGAACCATGAAATGAACTTTAGGAAAACAGAAGGAACACATAATAAATATAAAGGCAGAGAGTTAGAAATTAGAAAACTATAAAAAATCACCTTTATGAATATAATGAAACTCATAAAATAGCAACTATAATTATACAATATATTTAAAGAACAATAAAACATGATCAAGTGAGGTTCATTTAAGACTTTCGGGGATGACCCTCCATTAGGAAATCTGTTAATAAGTGACATGTTAGCCCTAGATAGGTCCTGATAAAGAGAAAAAACTTCTTTTACTGTAGGAATAAAGGCACACTTAATCCAAATCGTAAACACATGTGTGCTATATGCATATGTGTTGGAGAGAAAGCTAAGCCTGGAGATGTATATGTGTGTATCTCAAAGCAAAAGCCAGAGTCATGCCTTGTGACCAATAGGAAACGTTCCCATTATATTCTCTTCTCTGGAATTGCATGCTTGCTTTCTGGAAGATGCTCAAAAGAGGTTAGCTGAATAAACAAATAAATGAATGACTGAATAGAAGCCAAACCAGGAAATATATCAATGACAGCAATGCCAAACAGAAGATACATTAGATTAGCTCAAGAAATGTATCTAGCAGATTAAGATGTGCAAGAACAGTTGCACAGATGACCAATATAAGGAAGACACATAACATGAATACATATACACACAGGTGAGCATACTGACCACACAATGCCTTGCCAGTAATCAAAGAAAAAATATTTTTTCTGTAATTCCCAAAATGAAACAGCTCTTGATAAATGAAATAGAAGATTGTTGAGGGCTACTTGCCCCTTAATATTATAAAGCCATAATAATAAAATCAGTATGAGCCTATGCTGCAACAGAACCGACATATAGGCCTATCTACGTAGGTATCTCCAGATGCTGGCATCTCAAAGTATTTTTATTTTATTGATAATATTTAGCAACCTTGTATGTATTTTTAAAATAAGCATGCATCAATCAATACTCAACGTTAATAGACGTTTAAAAATTTATGAGTGTCCTTTTCGTAGAAGAAACACTTTATAGGAAAGTAGAAAAGCCCCCAACTATTATGCATCACCATGAAAACTTGTCGGAAAGGGGACTTTGATTTAAATTTGTCAGAGCTGTCAGCAATCTCCTGAGGGAGGGAAGACAGCGCCAGTTAAACACCCTGGATTCTAAGTGCAACAACTTATAAAATATTGAACTCTTCTGTTAAATTTGTTTTTGATGAAACTGGAAAGTATCAATGTGTACACAGTCCTAAATAAAAGTGCCAAGATTTTATGTACCCTACCCATCAAAATGAAACTTCCTGGGTGCATTTCATTAAAGTTATATATCAAGAGAAACTGCCTCTGAATCTAGCCTCATCTGAGCCAGCTATGGAATAGGCACTATGAATGGAATTCATGGAGGGCACACGTGCGTGTGTATGTATATATGTGCATGTCCATGTGTGTGTGTTGTAAAGAGGAGGAGAGTGGGAGTAGACAGAGCAGAAAATTCATTTTCAATATATTTTGCTAAAAATCTGGATTCTGGATCCACCAGTGATTTTATCTCAAATCTTGTAGTATAAAATATAAAGTAATTAAAATTTCCAATACTTAGATCCATCATTCCTGGGTCTCATATTTCCTTTTGAGAGTATACAGTTTAAGTATCCTGGTCAGTTCCAGGTGGAAGCTAGTCTAGGACTAAAAACCAAGTAAAAATGAAACTTCTCAGACCGCTGAACTGTCATCTATTTCAGTACCCACCATGTTTCATATTTCAGCCACATTTAATTAATGCAAAATTTGTGGTAAGCTTGGTTGATTTCAGGATCATAAAGAGAAGTGATCTCTTAAAACTTCATTTTCACTGTCCTCAGTTCACTAATGCAAGCGATTCTTGTTCCTTCAGGGGACACACTCAAAGTCTCAGGCTCACCAGACAGCTCGGAAATCATATGACCCTGACTTTTACAAAACAGCTCTGCTTTAAAGTACATCCTATGATCCTGTGCCCCTTCTAACTTCTCCCCAATAGTGGACCTTTCATACGCTGCCATGCTCGTTGAACATAGGGCTCATGCAGTTGCTTCTCTCTGTTGTACTACTACTGCTGTTAGACATTACAGTTGCTTTTTGCTCCCATCACTCTACAGGTATTTACCCATCTTACCATAACCCTAGAAAATTACAGAATTTCAAAATCCAGTCTGCTATTCTTATCTTTGGATAAATGTCACTGTAGTGAAACATCCAAGGATCAACAAATCTTTAAGGTCTTTAAGTAAAATCATGCAGTTTCCAACTCTGCCTCAAAATGCTGTTTGGTGCACGCAGGAGATAACACTGGTTTCATCTGATTTCACTCCATGATTAAATTTAATGTATCTCAATTTTCAGAAGGAGATAACGTCTTAGAAATTCCAAAGTACACAAATTTTCAAGAGCCAATAACTATGGGGATTTGAAGAAAAAATGACATCTGTGAAACATATGAAAACAAAATTCACTGGTGTTAACTTTTGACATCAAAGACAAGACAAACTATTAACCGAAATTGTCAATGGAATGTTTTGCTGTTGTTCAGTCACTCAGTTGCACCTGACTATCTGTGACCCCATGGACTACAGCACACCAGGCTTCCCTGTCCTTCAGTACCTCACAGAGTTTGCTCAAACTCATGTCCGTTGAGTCGGTGATGCCATCCAACAATCTCATCCTCTGTTGTCCCCTTCTCCTCCTGCCCTCAATCTTTCCCAGCATCAATGTTTTTTCCAAGGAGTCAGTTCTTTGTATCAGGTGGCCAAAGTATTAGCACTTCAACTTCAGTCCTTCCAATGAATATTCGGGGTTGATTTCCTTTAGGATTGACTGGTTTGGTCTCTGTGCTGTCCAAGGGACTCTGGAGAGTCTTCTCTTGCACCACATTTTGAAAGCATCAATTCTTCTGCGCTCAACCTTCTTTATGGTCCAACTCTCACATCCATACAGATTACTGGAAAAACCTCCAGAATTTTCCATATCAGAAATAATTTTAAAAATCTAAGCCTCCTTCTTTAGGCAATAGTGTAATACTGAAAAAAGATTCCCAATATCCTGAGTTTTGTGAATCTCCCATGTCATCTTGTATCTCTCCCTGCTGATCATTTCTGTGTGACCCTCTTCCATTGCATCAAGGGCTGAAGTGGCCCTTGCGCCTTTTGGAAGTGAACACAGCCTCCCTTATCATCCCAGTGTGGACGCCTCTCGCCCTGCATGGCAGCAGAAGAGTTAACCAGTCCAGGTACAACGGCCCATGGTAGGGAAGGGAGCACATTCTGGTTTGAAAGGACCAGACATAGGCTTGTCAGTTCTAACCTGACGAGTATTCTCTCAGGAATACTGAGCTGCAAGATAAGAATGAAGCTTTGATAATCCAAATGCACTTTGATAGAACATCAACTGAACTTAGCACGGAAAAGTAGCATTTTTAAGGTTCTAAATTTTAGCTGGAGGCAGAGGGAATACCAGAAGGAAAATAAATGAAAGCTGCTCACCACTTCAAAAGCTAATCTTTGTAATGCTTTCATTAGCAGTTAAAAAAAAAAAACCCACATTCACACTTTAGAAGTAAAAAGAAATTATTTTGACGCCTGATTGCTATGAGGTGTACCTTAACTCCCCATTCTTTCAAAAACAGGCAAGGTCAGGAATTCCTTTTACCACTGTTGAGCTTGTATAATATTTTGTTTGTAAAGGAACCAAAATAGATGTATAAGAAAGAGATTAGCAGATGAACTGCTCATTTAATTCCTGCAATAAAGGATAAGGATCTGTTATACTCAGGGTCAAAAAGGTTCTTCTTTCTAAAGAAACTACCCCCTTAGGCTGGACATAAAGGCCCTATTTTCACTTTTAAACAAATACAGTATAAAAATATTTGGACTAGACTGTAGAGAAGTTGCAGAGGGACTGGTGACTAGAAGAATCTACAATCAATCTCCCTCAAACCTTAGCAAGGCGGGGAGGGGAGGGAAACAAGTGAAAATATTGTTGGTTGAGTCTAATGGGAAAACGTGTGTTTCAAATATAACTCGAAGGCCATGCAAGTTGGTAAACAGGAGGAAAACAGGTAAAGTTAAGATCATGTTTGTAACATCTATATTCGAACAGATTTCCTACCTGAAGATCTAGCCTCGAGGAAAGTCCTGCCTGCCAGATACAATGTGGGTTCTGTGGTTAATGGATCAATGATATTATGGATATAATATGTGGGCTGAGGCATAATAGAGAATCCCTAATTACACAGTATCTGCATAATATCAATCTTAAGGAAGAGACAATAACCATTATTTATTCTTTCAATACTGAGTAATTCTAAGCTCTTTTATATCATTACGAGGGTGTGCTTTTCAAAACCCATTTCTAGCATGCTTGTTATTTTCCCTATCGTATACCATCAAAAACTCACAGTTGACAGGTTGTCTTGGGGCTTCTTGGCCTGTCCTCGATGCTATCACAAGGGGACCCGATTATTTGCAATTCACAAAAAACACTAAAGTACAGTGAGTTTCCAATCTTGATAAATACCCTCAAAAATATAGAATTTCTGGTACACAATGTTAAATAAAATGTTCTACTAGTTACTTCAAGTAGGGCAGGGTCTGAACAGAAGGGTAACAGAAACACCAGCAAAGTTGTTAAAAGCACTTTTGGGTATCGGCCGCTATTATTTAAACCAAGTCATAGATTGAGCAAAAGGACGTTGGGATGGAGCAACTTGCACAGAATCACATTAGTGGGGTGGCTAGAAAAGAGGAGGATACTTATCTGAAGCAAGAAGGTTCAGGGAAACTACAGAAGAGCTGGGAGTGATTTTGTGGGGCACTGGTGCAGGGTCCTGAATGCCAAGAGAAAATGAAAATCACACTTTTATTCTACAAGGATTAGAAATATCAAAGGACTGCTTAAGCGANAGAAGGTTCAGGGAAACTACAGAAGAGCTGGGAGTGATTTTGTGGGGCACTGGTGCAGGGTCCTGAATGCCAAGAGAAAATGAAAATCACACTTTTATTCTACAAGGATTAGAAATATCAAAGGACTGCTTAAGCGAGCTGAAGAAAAAGGCATTCAAGACTAATTTGCTGTATCTGCAAGACATGCTATAACGTAACATCAAGGCTTTCTGAGCTCCTGTGCATTGCTCTTAGACCCATAATTTAAACATTTAACTGTTTATGGTCAGAATATTGGTTTGGTTTGGGAAAGAGCAAATCCTAATGTGTGAACAACCGTTTTACAGCACTCTCTCATTTTAGGTTTTATTAGAGTCTCTTGCAGGAGAGGCCCAATTTCTCTTTTTTGAATTTCTATGGATGTGAATCATAAGTATTTGTGATAATGCATTACAAGTTGTTCATCTTCATGTTTCTCCCCTACTGGGGACCAAATCATTCCATCAGAAAGTTGGCTTTTCTCAGGGACAATACATTGGATATGAACTCTCCCAGATGCTTTTTAAAAAAGCAGTGATTAGAGAAAGGAGCCCTGAGAATGTGACTGTGGCAGACTTTAATACAAACCCTCAAACAACTACTAGAAAAATCAAATCACCACACAAAATAGGTCAGTAATACCATTATCACAAATGAGTAAGTAACACAGTGGTGCGAATTATCAAAACGCAAATTTCAAACTTTGTGGAAAAAAAATATTTTCCTTTTAGATCACAGCGTAATACAAATATTTCTATAGGTAAAGAGTATTCCTGCTATATCAAAAGAGGCATATTGTAATTAAACTAGAAAAATATGTTCTTCTCCATTAATGCTGCTTTTAGAAATTCTACAATGGCTATTAGGCAATCAAAAGTAGCAATGCTAAAGCCATTTCTGCAAGAAGACTATGCATTCAGTTGCTTTATTCCTGTTTCCCTGACAACCTGCCAGTATTCATGACCCAACCAAATTCCCAACAGTATTACAGAACAGGCTTTTAATAATGCAAAGGCCTTTCTTTCTTTTGATGGGATGATGTCCTCTTAGTGAGAATAGAATCAGCCATTAACAATCTGTTCATCAGTTTTCCTTTCAATGTCCCAAATGTGATTTAACCTTTGTTAACCGATTCTCAGATTATTTTACACTGGATGCTAGTTAGGAAGTACATTTATAACTATGATTCAATTGATGTCCAAGGGCTCGGGATAAGCAGCTGCTTAAAACACAATGCTTGGCTTTCTTCCACCTACTTGTATATCATTAATTTATTTTAAATACCTTTTAAGTGTTATAACTAACATGACAAGGGCAAAATAATCTTTACTGAGATATGTTCTAACAGATTTTTAAAAACTTAACTGGTTTTTAACATAATCATTGAAGTTATTTTAAGGCATTAATGCAATGCATTTAACTCTGCATAATAGAACACTCATCTCCAACCTTTTTCAAGTCCCTGAAACCAGACAATATGCTACTCCAGCATACTGGTAAATGACTAATGCCTCAAATGATTTCCAATTTTTCTTTTTAACTTTTTGTATTGTTAATCACTTTCCTCTTTATTCTCTACATTTTTGATAAAAGAGACACACCTGCTTTCCTTCAGCTAAGCATTTTCTATTAACGTGGATCTATCATGCCAGCAATAGGCAAAGTGGTTCAGTTTACTAAAACACGTAGGCTGGGTGTTGTTAATCAATGACATTTTATTGATTTTCTTTTCTAGAGTACAAACTAACACAAAGTATTATATACGAAAATAGGGCACTAGGCAAAAAATCATTACCTGAAAGGAAATATTGTTATACTATGGCTGTGTAACCTTCATTGGTTTGCAGCCATGACAATACAGTGAAAGAATAGCAATGAATAAATTGATGTATTTCAGGAAAAAAAAATTTTGCCTTGATTTTGAGTGTTCTATTATTTTATNACCTGAAAGGAAATATTGTTATACTATGGCTGTGTAACCTTCATTGGTTTGCAGCCATGACAATACAGTGAAAGAATAGCAATGAATAAATTGATGTGTTTCAGGAAAAAAAAATTTTGCCTTGATTTTGAGTGTTCTATTATTTTATATACTTTTATTATTTTTAACTGAGAAAATAAAATGATGTTAAAATGTTATTCCACTAGTACTCCAATTATATGGATGTGTAGTCCTCATCTTTAAATTTAATAAACAGTGCCTTTCGCCCTAGATTTTTACTGAAGATTCCAAAATGAATGATTTATCTACCTACCTGCCTACTTTATCAAATAGTGAAAATGACAACACCTAACCTAACCGAAACTCATATGGAAAGAGAAGACTTTCAGTAGATGAAGTTTTAGAACTCAAGAGGCACATAATCAATCTCTTCCTAAAACATCCTTAACAAGATGGCACCAGCATTCTGTTTAGACAAATTAGTGAAGATCACAGTGGAATGATTACTTCCCGGCTTTTTCCTGCTGTACTGAAACATGTGTATCAGTATAGTCACACTCGTCCCCTAGAATTCTAAATATTTGACATTACGCTTGTACTTCAAGAGCCTTTGCTACTTTCTTTAAATCCATCCACAGCTTCCTACATCTCCACCATGACCCTCAGCCATAGCTCAGCTTCATTGTCTGTTTTTGCTTTCTTCTAAAAAATTGTAAAAGTGCTGCTTCTTTTCGTCCTGGACCTCCCTCTGTCAGCTGGCATCACACACGCTGGAGAATATGGCTGGTTCCTCTTGAGAAATAAGACCACCCAACTTGAAACAGTGCATGAATCATTGTGTGGTTAACAATCAAGAAAACAGCAAAGGGGGCTCTTCTCCACTTGGAGTCCTAATAGCATTGACCTCCACTTCAGTTCTGTTGAACAAAGATTTACCAAGCCCATAATTCATTCTAGGTACTAGACTGCCTGTCAGGGTACAGAACTACGTGAGACTAAGTTCACAGACTCTAGGAACGTACTGTAAAATGTGTGTGAAGTTGTCTGCCCCAAAGCTAGCCTTCTCAGTGAACAAGAGCTATATTTTAGTTGGCATCCCACCTCTAGTGAGATCAGTTCCTAAAGAAAGCACATTCAGTACACAAGGACAAAATCATCCCTTAATTTCCTTAAATCATCCATGAAATGCAGTGTACAACATCTTGTACACCATCACTGTCCTAATGATTGTGCATTTAACTCTGTGAGAACCACAGAGTAAGACCCAAGAAAGCAACAAAAACAAGTTTTGCGAAATACAACTGGATAGTCTGCAGCCTCTTATTATTAAACTAATAAAAGGATGGAAAGACAGAAGATTTTAAAGAATCTCTATTTGCCTGCATGTTTGATCAATTCTACTTTAATATAAAAATCTCATATCTTTTAACAAAGATTGATTTTGCTTTTCTAAGGTTTCAAATATGACAGTGTATCTAAAAGCATCTAGACCTGGCACACAGCATATACCAACAAATGTTTCCTGAATTTAGTCTAAATTTTTATCTACAACTTTGAAAAAGACGTATGGAGAACTGGCCACTCCAAACTGGTGTTGCTTACTGTGACTCCACGTACTAACTCTCACTCTCCATTTCCTGAACACTGGGTGAGTCAGGTCAGGTCCTATTTCTCACCTCATTTGGGGTTAGATTCTGAAATTGGCAGCTTTAGTTCTATATGAGTATGATGCAACCTACTGTGAGAAAAAAAAAAAAAGTGCCATGGAGGTTTAAAGAAGAGGATTTTAGGCTATACTGAGACCTCAGAGAAGGCTTCATAGAGCTGAAGAGGTATATATGGAATTCTAGAATAACCAAGTTAAATTGGCAAAACAGGAGAGTGCATTCTAGAGAGTGCTAAGTGTAAAGATACAAACTCATGAAACCCTACAATTTGTGCAGAGACCACCACATCTTCCAGGGCCATCATAGCCTAAGACCAAAAAATATAGGTAGGTACAAATTGGATCATAGCTGTTTGTTCTAGGCTATGAAGAATTGATGCTTTTGAACGGTGGTGTTGGAGAAGACTCTAGAGAGTCCCTTGGACTGCAAGGAGATCCAACAGTCCATTCTGAAGGAGATCAGCCCTGGGATTTCTTTGGAAGGAATGATGCTAAAGCTGAAACTCCAATACTTTGGCCACCTCATGTGAAGAGTTGACTCATTGGAAGACTCTGGTGCTGGGAGGGTTTGGGGGCAGGAGGAGAAGGGGACAACAGAAGATGAGATGGCTGGATGGCATCACTGACGCGATGGACGTGAGTCTGAGTGAACTCCAGGAGTTGTTGATGGACAGGGAAGCCTGGCGTGCTGCAATTCATGGGGTCGCAAAGAGCCGGACACAACTGAGCAACTGAACTGAACTGAATTGAAGGAGATTGGCCTTTAATTTATAGGTATTGGGGAGGCATTTAAAGATATCAATTAGGTAAATGTCATGGTTGAGTTTTCATTTGAGATATGTTCTTTAAGAAAGAAGGTAAGGAAGAAGCCTCAGAGAAATAGAAGGAGAAGTTAAGAGACTAGTTAGGGGGTTATACACCAGGAACAAAATGAAGAACTATTTGGAGCTCACCTAAAACTGAACAGCGGACTCAGCTGACGTGAAGGTGTGTGAGAGTGCAGGACAATGCCTGTGCCCCACAAACCAGGCTCGACTGCAGGAGGATGGAATTCTCCAAAAGGTGGACTTGAGGAGGCAGCATGTCATAGGGCTTCCCTGGGGGTTATCTGAGAAGATGGCCACCACAGACTTTGATCCACAAAACTAAAGATCAGAGAGGAGGCTAAGTTAGGGGCTAGAGGTCTGAGTCTTCAAACTCTGATTGATAAGAAAAACACTGAGAGACTGACAGACCTGTAGAAAGGGACACCTACAATGGATCAAAGCCCTCCTAGAGAAACAACTTTTTAAGGAGAGGGCAGCTCAGGAGTTATCAGGAGACAAACCGGAAGAAGAATGAAGGGACAGTAGGAGGGAGCCGAGGAAGAGAGCTTGATGAATAAACGCAGCGGCAGAAAGATAACTGAACAGGCAACAACTAGAAAAGATGAACGGCAGGGTGGCCTAAGCATGACCTGAGGCCCACAGCACAGTGGTACCG
>SJYV01053815.1:883371-896599 GCA_006410875.1 Neotragus pygmaeus
TCCAAACTGGTGTTGCTTACTGTGACTCCACGTACTAACTCTCACTCTCCATTTCCTGAACACTGGGTGAGTCAGGTCAGGTCCTATTTCTCACCTCATTTGGGGTTAGATTCTGAAATTGGCAGCTTTAGTTCTATATGAGTATGATGCAACCTACTGTGAGAAAAAAAAAAAAAAGTGCCATGGAGGTTTAAAGAAGAGGATTTTAGGCTATACTGAGATATCAGAGAAGGCTTCATAGAGCTGAAGAGGTATATATGGAATTCTAGAATAACCAAGTTAAATTGGCAAAACAGGAGAGTGCATTCTAGAGAGTGCTAAGTGTAAAGATACAAACTCATGAAACCCTACAATTTGTGCAGAGACCACCACATCTTCCAGGGCCATCATAGCCTAAGACCAAAAAATATAGGTAGGTACAAATTGGATCATAGCTGTTTGTTCTAGGCTATGAAGAATTGATGCTTTTGAACGGTGGTGTTGGAGAAGACTCTAGAGAGTCCCTTGGACTGCAAGGAGATCCAACAGTCCATTCTGAAGGAGATCAGCCCTGGGATTTCTTTGGAAGGAATGATGCTAAAGCTGAAACTCCAATACTTTGGCCACCTCATGCGAAGAGTTGACTCATTGGAAGACTCTGGTGCTGGGAGGGATTGGGGGCAGGAGGAGAAGGGGACAACAGAAGATGAGATGGCTGGATGGCATCACTGACGCGATGGACGTGAGTCTGAGTGAACTCCAGGAGTTGTTGATGGACAGGGAGGCCTGGCGTGCTGCGATTCATGGGGTCGCAAAGAGCCGGACACAACTGAGCGACTGAACTGAACTGAATTGAAGGAGACTGGCCTTTAATTTATAGATATTGGGGAGGCATTTAAAGATATCAATTAGGTAAATGTCATGGTTGAGTTTTCATTTGAAATATGTTCTTTAAGGAAGAAGGTAAGGAAGAAGCCTAAGAGAAACAGAATGAGAAGTTAAGAGACTAGTTAGGGGGTTATACACCAGGAACAGAATGAAGAACTATTTGGAGCTCACCTAAAACTGAACAGCGGACTCAGCTGACGTGAGGTGTATGAGAGTGCTGGACAATGCCTGTGCCCCACAAACCAGGCTCGACTGCAGGAGGATGGAATTCTCCAAAAAGTGGACTTGAGGAGGCAGCATGTCATAGGGCTTCCCTGGGGGTTATCTGAGAAGATGGCTACCACAGACTTTGATCCACAAAACTAAAGATCAGAGAGGAGGCTAAGTTAGGGGCTAGAGGTCTGAGTCTTCAAACTCTGATTGATAAGAAAAACACTGAGAGACTGACAGACCTGTAGAAAGGGACACCTACAATGGATCAAAGCCCTCCTAGAGAAACAACTTTTTAAGGAGAGGGCAGCTCAGGAGTTATCAGGAGACAAACCGGAAGAAGAATGAAGGGACAGTAGGAGGGAGCCGAGGAAGAGAGCTTGATGAATAAACGCAGCGGCAGAAAGATAACTGAACAGGCAACAACTAGAAAAGATGAACGGCAGGGTGGCCTCAGCATGACCTGAGGCCCACAGCACAGTGGTACCGCGGCCACTGTGGCCCAGAAGGTGGCCCACACGGGCCCGAGCAGGGAGAGTGAGGTGAGCAAGCTGCGAAAGCTAGTGTAGACCCGCTTTGAAGCAGTTGAGCTAAGGAAGGAAGAAATTAGCAGAGTAACCAAAGTGCAGGAGGACTCAGGGTTTGGCTTAGCTTGGTTTTAGGATGAGGACATTTAACATGTTTACAGAAAAGGGATATGAAACAGCTTTTTATGGATGCTGGCAACCCTGATGAGTAGTGACTCTCTGAACACAAGGTCAAGAACAACTGAACCCTGCCTGTAGGCTTCAAGGGGGAAAAAAGGCAGTGACTAAAGATGAGTGCCTGCTACAAACAGGAGAGGGGAGTGCTGGGATAGATACCCTACACTTTCTCTTCCTTTACAGGCTTTCTCCAAGTGATTAGTTATTCACAGATGAGATGCACTTTGTACACGTCGATAAACATTGTCATTGTTGTTTAGTCACTAAGTCGTGTCCAACTCTTTGCGGCCCCATGGACTGTAGTCCGCCAGGCTCCTCTGTCCATGGGATTTCCCAGGCAAGAATACTGGAGTAGGTTGCCATTTCCTTCTCCAGGGGATCTTCCAAAACCAGGGATCAAACCTGATTTTTCTGCTTGACAGGTGAATTTTTTAGTGCTGAGCCACTGGAGAAGCTGGTAACCATCACAGTTTTCTAATTATAAAGGGAAAGCGAACTGAAGAACAATGGTAATCTTGGTAAGGAGTTAAAGGGAACAGCCTACCCAACTGCTATAGAAATAAACTTCCCTAGACTCACTAAATTAGCTACTAGAATGTTAGAGAAACCCAAACATGAAGGCATTGTTTTCCCAATTAACAATGTGTTTGAAGGATTGCCCTTAAAAACAAATAAAAACAAAAAAAGGTTTAAAAAATGAAAAAGAGATGACACCGATTTAGACTCCACTCTTTCTTGGTTTTTCATTTTGTTTTGTTTCTTATGCATGTTGCTTCTTATCTAGACTTTGCTGCTGAGAACCTGGGGAGAGGGTTCTCTGCAGTGTGACCTCACTCTGCTGCCACAGAGCTGTATGTTGGGTTGGGACAAGGATCACAGATCTGAATCTCCAATCACATCTGTTACATGTCCCATCAGATCAATACTTCACAGGATCTGTGAGGAAGTACAGGGAAAAAAAAAATGATTACCTCAAATCCTTAAACTCAAAAACAAAGAGAAGAGATAGAGAGAAAAACAGGTGTTAGTAAGTTAGGAACAAAATCCCTACCAAGAAATTGGCCTTGGATTAGTTAAAGCAAAACCCATTTTCCTGTATGCTAGATCTACTATACACACAGATTCAAGACGGCTTATCCTGAGCATGGGCCATTTTAAAAATGGATGGCAAATAAATCATAAAAGATATGTGAGTGATTTAGTTAGGAAAAGCACTCTACTAAAATGGCAGAGTTGTAATTTAAAAAAATTTCATAGTTATTGTCTGATAATCCTGTATAATATCACATAAACAACTGCTCATCTTAAAGCCTTTAATACTGCTCATCTAAGTATGGAAATAATCAGTGAGTATATATTAAACAAGTCCATATGTTATTTCATAGATCTCCTTTCATTAGTTTGTTAAATGCTTAATTTTTCCCCTTTCTTGTTTTTAAAAGATTCACTCTCCAGCACAAGAGGACTTGTTTTAACTATGCAACCCAGCAATGGGAGATGCCCACGTACAGATGTGTTTTCTACAATTCGCTCTGTGTATTCTAATTCATTACACGTCATTTTATAAAAGTTACTCAATAATCGTAAAATGCAAGTGAGCTACATGTATAAACTATCATAGCTACTAATCTTTTTGAGGGCTTACCTAATAGACTTGATTTAATACACATATCAAATGACATATTTATTAATTCATGAGTCAGGGAAATATAACCTACTGACTAACACAAATGATGTATTCATGTATGTTAGTCACTCAGTTGTGTCTATTTGAGAACCCATGGACTGTAGCCCACCAGGCTTCTCTGTCTATGGAACTTCCCAGGCAAGAATACTGGAGTTGGTAGCCATTCCCTTTCTCCAAGTGATCTTCCTGACCCAGGGACTGAACCTGGGTCAGCATGCAGATTCTTTACCACAGAGCCAGCAGGGGGAGAAAACAATAAAACTGGACACTGTCTTCTGATCACAAAAGTAGCTAGCATTTGAATCCTGGACATAGTTTCTCTCATTACCAAATCATCACTACCTCATTGAAAACAAACACTAACTACACATCATAATCCCATTTTTGTTTTTTAATATGACACTTTATTTCCTAACAATTTTTAAGGATATTATACCGTGTTCTATTGTATCTCTAATCACTTCAGATGGCTTTTTTTGTATCGATGTCTTCCTCTCCTTTCCCATCTGGAAGTTTATTACTAGACGTTGCTTCTAAACTTCAGAAAACACATTTCTTCAGTTTTTTTCCAATAATGCCCACTCCAAATCCCTCAACTATTTGCCTTTACATCCTGTAACTTTTCAGTTTCTAAACTCTAATATAAATGTAGGTGTCTTCTTTGAGCCCTACAGTGCTTGGCAGAATGCTATTTGTGTTGTAGCAGAGCTAAGCTTCCCTGGTGGTGCACAGATTAAAGCATCTGCCTGCAATGTGGGAGACCTGGGTTCGATCCCTGGGTGGGGAAGATCCCCTGGAGAAGGAAATGGCATTGATAGAGGACAGTTCATGGGTCACAAAGAGTCGGACACAGCTGAGTGACTAAAAGTTAATCTATCCTTCAATAATGAGAAAAATCTCTAGAATCTCACATTTTTTCAAGTATATTTTTACTTATAACACTAACAGTCTTAAATAACATAACAATGATGTATTATTAACATTAATGACTTAACATTTCAGAGCTAAACACGTTGACATAAAAATGAACAAAGGTACATTAAAAAAAAAAAAAAAAAAAAACAAGGCCCAGAGCAAGATGTCAACGAACTGGGAAAAGTATGACTTGAAGGACTCTTTAGGGAAAGGTAAGTCAGAGAGGTGAGACAGGAGAGCAAGCAATCACAGCATGGTTTGGCACATAGCTGTGTATGTGTACGTACACTCACACGCAGGTTACATTACATACACACATTATATAATACAAATGCATACACACTATACATTACACAAATACACACTTTACATGATATACATACACAGCTATACATACATGTGTGTTTATACACATATATATTTTAACTAAAAATTTACAGATGTACATGTTTACATGTATGGGCAGTAGAACCCATATGGCTACAGCAGGTGTAATAAATGTGACTGTGTTTCCCTTAAAAACTTGTCTGCCCTACAAACCTCCCCACTGCTTTCAGGAATTCATGCAAGGCACTCACCCTCTGAAGCCTGTGGGAGGGCGAGAGAAAGAAAGGATAGGCAAATTAGCCATAATTGGATCTTATTAACTTAGTCATTTAAATTGCTAATCTGTTTCCAAGTAGGCTCATTTGTAGATAACTCATCTTTAGCTGACTGAACTTGGCTTTTCTAACCCATGTTTGTAATTGGGAAAGAAGAGAATAACTTGTCATTTATCTTCCTTTTTCTTCATTTCAAAAATAAATAAATGGTCAAAAATGTCAAAACCCACTAGAATTTGGGTAGAATTTATAGCTACACAGTTAAAGAGTATGATCATGAAATGATTAGATTCTGATCTCATTATCTTCCAATCTCATGCAAACCTAGATGATGTAATTAAAGGTATAAAATGGAGGGAGGGGAAATTATTGAATTAATTTCTCAGCAAAGGCATACAAAATACATGCTTATCCAGAAAAAATCTAAAATTTTTTTAAAATAAATTTTATGTCATTTCACAACTTATCCAAATGATAAATTACTGTTGTACACCTGAAAATAATGTTGTATATCAGTTGTACCTCAGTTAAAAAAATAATCCTTTTAGGATTCAAAATTTCATAGAAATATATATATATATATAGCTCTGAAATGTTAACACATTAATGTTAATAATACATCATTGTTATGTTAAGTGAGTATAAAACTTGCATTTTTTGAGTTATTTTTAGAAGAGAAAATTGCTGATGATTTTATAGTATTCACAGTGTATAATATTGAATTATTAAGAAACGTAATTGGACTTCCCTGATAGATCAGTTGGTAAAGAATCTGCCTGTACTGCAGGAGACCCAGGTTCAGTTCTTGGGTTGGGAAGATCCCCTGGAGAAGGGATAAGTTACCCACTCCAGAATTCTTGCACTTCCCTTGTGGCTCAGCTGGTAAAGAATCTGCCTTCAATGCGGGAGACCTGGGTTCAATCCCTGGGTTGGGAAGATTCCCTGGAGAAGGAAAAGGCTACCCACTTCAGTATGCTTGAATTGGAGAATCCAATGGACTCTATAGTCCATGGGGTCACAAAGAGTTGGAAATGACTGAGCGACTTTCACTTTCAAGAAATGTAATATGGGACATTTATGTTATATAAATTGAAATGACATAAAATAATTCAGGGTAGATGTTAAGCTTATGAGAGAAAAGACTTTTTTAAAAGCTTTGTCTTTAGGACTTAAACTCTATCCAGAATATAGTAGGTGCTCAACAAATACTGGCTGAATGAATACATAATTCATTAATTCATTTAAGAGTCAATACAGGATACCTGTTTTTATGTTGGTTTTTATTTCCCTTCAAAAATTAAATACTGACTTTATATATCAATATACTATATACCAAATCGTTTCCTGAAACACACAGTAGTTGGCACAGAAAACTTAGTTTTTATGTTACTTCCATTTTAGCCTATTCTCAAGATGCAAACACACAAAAATTAGAATACCAGGGAAAATTTTCCCTGATTGCCAACTCTAGATAACTTACATAGGGAGAAATGATGCTAAGAGAATGGACCCAATAAAAGTTTCAAAACTCTAATATTAATATGCAAAAGGGATTGAGCAGTTATATAATATAGACTAATTTTGGCAGGAATGATATCGCTCCTTCACCAAGAGTGAGGGATCCGTTTTCACACTGGTGCTTGGAAACACAAAGAATAAGTATAGACAGCCTAGGTACGGATGTGTACTTCACAAGATCTCAGGGAAAAACAAATCCTCTCGGCTTCCCGCTGCCTTTTATTTGAATATTAAGAAGAATAGAGAGATCGCTCAAAGTACTGACATTATTTCAAGCTGAGGTGAACAATAGCATTAAAGAGAATGGCTGAATAAGCAATACTATGCCTATCTGCTATATCAGCTAGACCATTCGAGTTCACTAACAAAAAAAGTCCACTAATAACATATTTTAATGGCTTCCACTGAACATTGTTTCTACAGAGTATCTAGATGTAATATCTCTCCTAGTTTACAGTTGCCTCCATATAGACATTCTTATAGTGATATTGATTTAAAGTCTTTATCCTTTCTATAAGATGATCTATTATCATCTATAAGATGATTCATCTTACTAAAATACCCTTTTTACAAAAAAGGATAACATTAGGTATAAGGTGACCAAGATGAGTTCATTACTCTAGAAAATACTCATAAAGTCTTAAAAAAAAACCTTATATTTTCAAAACTGACTATTTAAACTGAACTTCAAGATCAAAAACACATAAGACAAAAAATAAATTCAGACTTTTACTATTCAAACACCAAAAAATATTTACCTCCAGGATGCCAAAGCCTTTGACTGTGTGGATCACAAGAAACTGTGGACAATTCTGAAAGAGATGTGGATGACCTGCCTCTTGAGAAACCTGTATGCAGGTCAGGAAGCAACAGTTAGAACTGGACATGGAACAACAGACTGGTTCCAAATAAGAAAAGGAGTACGTCAAGGCTGTATATTGTCACCCTGCTTATTTTACACATATGCAGAGTACATCATGAGAAAGTGGGCTGGAGGAAGCACAAGCTGGAATCAAGATTGCCGGGAGAAATATTAATAACCTCAGATATGCAGACGACACCATCCTTATGGCAGAAAGTGAAGAAGAACTAAAGAGCCTCTTGATGAGAGTGAAAGAGGAGAGTGAAAAAGTTGGCCCAACATTCAGAAAACTAAGATCATGGCATGAGATCCCATCATGTCATGACAAACAGATGGGGAAACAGTAGCTGGCTTTATTTTTCTGGGCTCCAAAATTACTGCAGATGGTGACTGAAGCCATGAAATTAAAAGACATATGCTCCTGGGAAGGAAAGTTATGACCAAACTAGATAGCATATTCAAAAGCAGAGACATTACTTTGCCAACAAAGGTCCGTCTAGTTTTTCCAGTGGTCATGTATGGATGTGAGACTTGGACTGTGAAGAAAGCTGAGCACCAAAGAATTGATGCTTTTGAACTGTGGTGTTGGAGAAGACTCTTGAGAGTCCCTTGGACTGCAAGGAGATCCAACCAGTCCATCCTAAAGGAGATCAGTCCTGGGTGTTCATTGGAAGGATGGATGTTGAATGAAACTCCATTACTTTGGCCACCTGATGCGAAGAGCTGACTCATTTGAAAAGATCCTGATGTTGGGAAAGATTGAGGGCGGGAGGAGAAGGGGACGACAGAGGATGAGATGGTTGGATGGCATCACCGACTCAATGGACATGGGTTTGGGTAGCCTCTGGGAGTTTGGTGATGGACAGGGAGGCCTGGCGTGCTGCAGTTCATGAGGTCACAAAAAGTTGGACACGACTGAGTGACTGAACTGAACTGAAAGTGAGGGAGGTATGAATAAAACTCTGAAAAAAATCAAGGCAATCTCACTTTAATACCATGTTTTAAAAGTTGCACATTGAAGTGGGAATGTTAAGAGAAAAGCCCCTAATTGTCACATTTTATGATGACAAACTGCAACAGAATGTGCAGGTATGTCATTTTGATAGGCATGTGGAATGTCTAGCTATGTCACTTAACTGATAAAAGCACTGGGCATTTGACAGATCACAGACCTGGATTCAAATACTTGTTTCAATGTGTACCTTAGGCAGGCAAATTAAGATATCTAGTTCTTGGTTATTTAATTTGTAAAATATAAATAATAAAAGGAACAACCTCACACAGACACTCTAGGTACTAAGAGAAAATGTGTCTGAAGAATTTTAAACTATACTGGAACAAAACAGATGGCAATTAAGTTATCAGTATAGTGAAATTCAGATCAAAACTACAATGAGATATCACCTCACACCAGTAAGAATGGCCATGATTAAGATGTCTACAAATAATAAATGCTGGAGCAGTTATAGAGAAAAGGAAACCTTCCTACACTGTAGGTTGGAATGTAAATTGGTAAAGTCACTATGGAGAACAGTATGGAGGTTAATTAAAATAAAAATAGAGCTATTGTGTGATCCAACAATCCCATTCCTGGCCATATATCCAGAGAAAATCATAATTCAAAAATATACATGCAACCCAGTGTCCACTGCAGCAATATTTACAATAGCCAGGACATGGAAGCAACCTAGATGTCCACCAACAGAGGAAAGGATAAAAATGAAGTGGTACATATAAACAGTGGAATATTACTTAACCATAAAAAAGAATTGAAATAATCTCATTTGCAGCAACATGAATACCTTGATCCTGTCATACGGAGTGAATTAAGGTAGACAGAGAAAGACAAATATCATATGTTATCGCTCCTATGTTAAATCAAAAAAAAGGGTACAAATGAACCTACCTACAAAACAGAAACAGAGTTATAGATGTAGAAAACAAACTTACAGTTACCAGAGGGCAAAAGACAGACAGTAAAGAGGGTGTGTGTAAATTGGGATTGAAATATACAGATATACTGACTGCTATATATAAAACAGATAACCTATATGGATCTACTATATCACAAAGGGAACCCTACTCAGTCCTCTGTAATGATCTATATGGGAAAAAGTGTGGATATATGTAGATGTATAATTGATTCATTTTGCTGAACACCTGAAACTCACCCAGTGCAAATCAATTATATGCCAATAAAAATGGAGAGAGAAAACACTTTACCTCCACAGTAGCATCAGTTGTGGTTGTTGTTGGGGTGGATAATTTATGTATGTAGAAGAAGGCTGGGGTCCAAGGAAGTAGCCTCAGAAATCAGTATTATTTAAGAGAATAAAGTTGAGCAAAGAAATTTTATTTTACAGCCAAGTTAAAAACACAATTCCATCTTCTTCTTCAAAACTGATTAGCATTGTGGACTGTGGCATGAATACAGCAGTTCAATCTATTTTAAGCAAAAAAATGATCTCTGCTTTTGGGAGGAAACCATGCACTCAAATGCCAAGTTAATCAAGGTACAAACATTGCATATAAATGCTTTTTTTCAAAATTCAGAAATTCAACTATGTTTATAATTAACTAGTTCTTGACAGTACAATTTCTTGAAGTTTTAATAAATTTCCTCAGGAGTTTTAATTTTGCAATTTTTTCAGCAAAACCTGCCCATGATTCTTTGGCCTTTCATTAACAAGGGAATATTTGGTTTCTTTTGCACATGTAAATTTTGTCAGAGAGAGGCCTACTGTTGGCAGTTTTTAATCTATTAAATAGTAAGTAATATTCCTCAAACTGTTGCCTTAAAATTTTAAGATATAAAATTCAAAATGTAAACATTGGAAAAGATCTAAACAGTCTTATGTAGATTTTCTTAAATTTTCAACTTGCTGTATAAATTGATCACTGAATCCACAAAGTTGAAAATATCTGGAAAGAAAAAGAAAATCTTAGACTTTCAAATAATTAGAAAGATACAAGATGTTGACTGGAGGAATTTTAGTATAGATTGATTGCACACTGAGACGGGATGGGGTCCATTGCAGGGGCCAAGTAGGGGGAGTTGAGAGGGAGAGGGAGAGAATGTCTACAAGTTTTATTACAGAAGAGAAGTTCTGCAATCGCATCAACTCATATTGCTGGTCACTAGAGATGGTAGAACATCACTCAGCATACCTAGGTGGAAGGTGCAAAGCACACCTGGAGTGGTACTCTCTCAAGAAAACAACTCTTAAATAGTGATTCTTCTATGAGATGCATAGGGCAAAATAAACTGAACATCTTTGGACTGATGTATGTTATCAGAGGAGATATTATCATTACTAATGATCTGGTCACAGCTAATGGTTTTACAGCTAACCAGAGATCTGGGTAGCTATGCTAAACTTACAGAACAGCTTTGCAGCATCTCATGGTGGTTTTTATTCTCAGCTGAAGCATTTAAAATGTTGTTCACTTAATGAACTATGAAGTGATCCAATAAGATCCTCTCAAGCATGAGGCATGCTATGTGACTTCATGGTGATAGAATTTAAGAAGCCAGGACTCAATTNGGTGATTGCTGAGGACTGGGGGGTGGGGGGGTGGGGGTGGGCATGGCCAGAAGCAGCCCGGCTGCCACACCTGCTGCTCCTTAAGGTGAATAAGGAAACAGGATTTGGCCCCAGATAGCTGAGGTGCATATGAAAAGAATGAATCCAGTGAGCCCAGAGGCTTGCATCTTCCCATACGTAGAATGGTGAATTCCTTAATAGCTGATCTTGGATGTTCAGATTGCTCCCTTTGTTGCAGACTTGTATATAAGCTGATTCCCACTCCCACCTCCTTGGAGCAGTTTTCTCAGAGCTACTGAGATGATGGCTCCCTGGCTCAGAGTCCTAACTAAACATTCCTACCAAATAAGACAGCTCTCTACTTTTGGGTTGTGACTGTATTTTTTTAGTTGACAAGGCAAAGGCAGTGGTAGACCTGGAATGAGAATAGGGGGAGGAAAAGAAACAGGCTTTGGATCAAGGAGAGAGGTGGTCACCTGTTCCTGAACAGATGGCTCTCCTGAGTATCTCTCTCACACTGCTTCCAGGTTCTGTGTCCCAGGACATCCCATGATCAATCAGCCATAGGATCCATTACCGGGAGGGGCATCTTGAAAGTGTCCAGTAGTGACGGACACTGCTAAATGGACAATGATGGACACTAGCAGTGACAGACAGATGTGAAAACAGAACACCCACCCTAGAGGTACTCTTTGCAAGGAAGCACTCCTGCCACATGAGTGATATCATCACCCACAGGCTTCAGTGCACTGAACACTACTTACCTGTGGAACTTGAACAGGACATATCCCAGGAAACTTGCAAGCCCTATGGAGTCACTAGAATACCTTGGGGTGGAGGAGCTGGAGTACATGTGAAAGCAAGTATTTGCAGAAAACTGCCTCAGCTAGAAACCCTTTTTCTTGTTATTTTTATCAAAGCTGCATTGTAACTAACTTTTAAACCAAGGCTCCACCTCCCACCCCACCCCCTACCCTGGGCTCTACTCATTTCCAGGCTTAGCACACCTTTCAAATCATTTGATCACACAATACTTTGTTGGTTCTTTCCTAGATCAAAAAGTAGAAATGAAGACTAAATAATTAATAGAAAACCAGATCTTTTCCCTAGCTTCCTCTTCAGTAATCTTGCAAACTGTCTGACCAAACTAGCATCTAGAGGAAGATCACAAGATGTCAATGGGCCTGCACGCAGTGGGGGATGGTGATGACTCTGATCCCCTATCTCAGTGATTAACTGCGATCACTTCCCTTTCTTCCTTTAAAACTTTCATGGTCCAACAGAGTCTTTGGAGATGGTTTTTGGGGGACACTGAGTCCCCCAACCTCCCACATTGCTGGCATTTTGATTAAAACCACCTTCCCTTTTTACCAACATCTTTCTTTCTTGAGGTTTTATTTTTTGAGCAGTGAGCAACCAGACCTAATTTGGTAATGCATACACTCTGGAGGTGAATGAAAACAATTTGGTGCACACTGAGTATGGGACAGACGGACAGATATTCCTTTCTCAATCATTTATTTCATATATGTGTCAGGTACTAATTTAAATGTTTTTACATAGCAACATTTAATGGAGAAGTTGAGATTTCTGCTCAAGGTGAGAGACAATCAGCCTTAGAGCATATGAGTGTGTTTGCAGGCTGTGGGCAGAGTCGAAACTACCTACAAGGAACCACGTGGAGCATAAACAAGTGACAGATGGGAAGCATGCTGTTGAGAGACATCAAGTAAGTTTTTGATCTTACCAGGAAAATACAAGATATGTCATTCTTCACGTCAGCTTCGTTCAACACAACACAGCCAGAAATATATAACTCACTTATATAACACAGTCCATGAGACTGTACCTAAGCAATGCATGACAAGTCATTTCAGCCATGTTCAATTCTTTGAGACACTATGGTCTGTGGCCCACCAGGCTCCTCTGTCCATGGGGGTTCTCCAGGCATGAGTACTGGAGTGGATTGCCATGTCCTCCTCCAGGGGATCGTCCTAACCCAGGGACTGAACCCACACATCTTATGTCTCTTGTACTGGCAGGTGGATTCTTTACCACTAGAGCCACCTGGAAAACCCAAATAAGCAGTAGGTGAAATGAACCCCGCCCTCTCACCAGAGACAGAAACTAGGGAGATTATAATATTATATAATATCATTATAATTGAAAAAAACAAGAGAGTTCCAGAAAAACATCTATTTCTGCTTCATTGACTATGCCAAAGCCTTTGACTGTGTGGATCACAATCAACTGTGGAAAATTCTGAAAGAGATGGGAATACCAGACCACCTAACCTGCCTCTTGAGAAACCTATATGC
>SJYV01053815.1:896735-908228 GCA_006410875.1 Neotragus pygmaeus
GAATTAACAGTTAGAACTGGGTGTGGAACAACAGACTGGTTCCAAATAGGAAAAGGAGTACGTCAAGGCTGTATATTGTCACCCTGCTTTTTTAACTTATATGCAGAGTACATCATGAGAAACGCTGAGCTGGAAGAAACACAAGCTGGAATCAAGATTGCCGGGAAAAATATCAATAACCTCAAATATGCAGATGATACCACCCTTGTGGCAGAAAGTGAAGAGGAGCTAAAAAGCCTCTTGATGAAAGTGAAAGAGGAGAGGGAAAAAGTTGGCTTAAAGCTCAACATTCAGAAAATGAAGATCATGGCATCCGATCCCTTCACTTCATGGGAAATAGATGGGGAAACAGTGGAAACAGTGTCAAACTTTATTTTTCTGGGCTCCAAAGTCACTGCAGATGGTGACTGCAGCCATGAAATTGAAAGATGCTTACTCCTTGGAAGGAAAGTTATGACCAACCTAGATAGCATATTCAAAAGCAGAGATATTACTTTGCCAACAGAAGTCCGTCTAGTCAAGGCTATAGTTTTTCCAGTGGTCATGTATGGATGTGAGAATTGGACTGTGAACAAAGCTGAGCACTGAAGAATTGATGCTTTTGAACTGTGGTGTTGGAGAAGACTCTTGAGAGTCCCTGGGACTGCAAGGAGATCCAACCAGTCCATCTTAAAGATCAGTCCTGGGTGTTCATTGGAAGGAATGATGCTAAAGCTGAAACTCCAGCACTTTGGCCACCTCATGCAAAGAGTTGACTCATTGGAAAAGACCCTGACACTGGGAAAGATTGAGATCAGGAGGAGAAGGGGATGACAGAGGATGAAATGGCTGGATGGTATAACTGACTCAATGGACGCGAGTTTGAATGAAGTCCGGGAGATGGTGATGGACAAGGAGGCCTGGCATGCTATGATTCATGGGGTTGCAAAGAGTCAGACACGACTGAGTGACTGAACTGAACTGAACTGAATGAGATACCAAGTCTCACGTTTCTGGATGACTTTCTACTACTTTAGCTACATTGTTGACCTATATTTAAGCAAATCTATAAACAAGAGAACAATTTCACTTCCTTAGAACCCACTGCAGAGGAAATGGCAATTAGCAAATATCAGTGTCCTTGGCTTCCCCATTTTAAAATCTTCTGGGCCACGCTTATTGGTGCCACTGTGGACAGCCTCTGTCCTCAGATCCAAGCACAGCTGTCGATTTCCAAGGGAAACTTCCTCAGAGCCTCCTGGAACAGGACTCCATGCTACTATGGTTCTTGCTGTGGCTTCTAGGTGAGTGGGCACCACAGAGCAGAACCTGGATGGGATGGATTGCTCAGCCTCCTCAGAACACTCAGCTCAGATGCCCATAAAAACTTCCCTTGGGCTTTGCACTCAGACATTCTCTAGAGTGAGAAGGCACTGGGTGTGCTTTACTTGGAACGTGGGCCCTTATCTTCTTAAATGAGAATTTAGCAACATGTCAAAATAAAAGCGATGACAATAGAAATGCTAATGTTTATTGAGTGCTCACCAGTAATTCGTGTCCTCCTGTGTATGCTCACTCGCTCAGTCATGTCCAGCTCTTTGTGACCCTAGAGACTAGCCTGCCAGGATCCTCTGTCCATGGAATTTTGCAGGCAAGAATACTGGAGCAAATTGACATTTTCTTCTCCAGGATATCTTCCCAACCCAGGGACTGAACTTGCATCTCTTGTGTCTCCTGCATTGGCATGTGAAGTGCCACCTGGGCTCCTCACAAACAATTTGCTTGTATTAAGTATTTTCATCTTACACTAACTACCAACTAGAATTTGTGTCAAAATTGAAGAATTTGTAAATCTGTTGTTCTTATATAATAATCCACACCAAAATGCCAAATAAAAATAAATGGCGACAACAGGTGCCAAAGGTATTAGAATAGGTATTAAAAAATCAATGAAGTGAAAGTGATAGTTGCTCAGGCGTGTCCAACTCTTTGCAAAACCCACCAGGCTCCTCTGTCCATGGAATTCTCCATGCAGGAATACTGGAGTGTGTTGCCATTTCCTACTCCAGGAGATCTTCCCCCAGGGACCAAACCTCAGTCTCCTGCTTTGCAGGCAGATTGTTTACCATCTAAGCCACCATGGAAGCCCATATAAAAAATCAATATCTATTCCTAAAATAAGTATTTCAGAAGACTACTTACTTAACATAACAAAGAATGCTCATTCTAGATTGAAAGTCAATGTTATACATAACAGAACAGCACTAAAATTGTCATTCAAATTGGAGCTAAAACCAAGATGCTTGCTATCACTGTTATTTGTTATAGTTTTTAAATTCTGCCAATACACTAACATTGATAGCAAAAGTAAGAGGCGTACACATTGGAAGGCAAGATTTAAAATATATTATTCATTCTTTATACATTCCCACCACACTTATTTGGTACTTGCTTGCGTTACAAACTATACAGCTTCTATTCTTGATTATATCATCTATGTGGTATAGTTAGAAGTACACACACATGAATTAATGAATTAGGAGGATTCAAGATAAACATCCAAAACAGTGACGTCCTTGAAAATTATCAAATACTACTTTCAGATTATAGTGAAGAAATTCCATCTAAAATAGCCATAAAAGTGAAAGAATAGGAGTGATAAAAATATTTTTTGACTTATAAAAGGAAATCTATAAAACTGTACAAAGAAAACTTCAATGAATGAAGACATGTCATTAGTCTAGATAGGAACACTAAAGTAGAAATGTTATAAAGATGTCAGTCCTCCCCAAGTTGATTTATAGATTCTATATAATTTCAAACAAGCTACCTGCACAATTTTTCCTTATAACTCAATAAAATATTCAAAAATTTATCTGGAAAAATTTATTGGTGAGAATATCAAAGAATAGTTTTTTTTAAGAGTAATGTTGGAAATCTAGTTCATAATATTTTAAAAGTAGATTGTAGAATATAGAAAGATGCAGAGAAGGCAATGGCAACCCACTCCAGTGTTCTTGCCTGGAGAATCCCAGGGACGGGGGATCCTGGTGGGCTGCCGTCTATGGGGTCGCATAAGGTCGGACAAGACTGAAGTGACTTAGCAGCAGCGTAGAAAGATGGTGTTGTGGGTATAGGATATAAGTACAGGTCACTGGAAAATAACAGAAATCTAGAAATACATTTAGTTACATAATTAGCTTAATTTATCATAAACAGACATCATTACACAAGAGATATTTACAGATTCCACTGTAAATTTTATTTTTATTTATTTTTATTTTTCAGAGCATATTTCTTTTTATTCAACTTTAGTTTCAGCTGTCTCTATATGTTGGCTTCATTTTCTTATCTTCAAATCCCTGTGTGTGTGTCCTCAGTCACTTAGTCCTGTCTGACACTGTAAATTTTAAAATAAACCAGATAATTGAGATAAATGTATTTTTTAAATTCTCAAAAACATGTTGGGAAATGAGTTAAGGCTATATTGGATTTTTATACAGGTTATATTCTTCTAAATATTGAAGTAGTAGAAAATTCTGATAAGATTTTATAAAATAAATTTTTAATATTTCTGCATTATGATAATAATATAACAAAAGTGAGTGCAGCCTTTGGAAAATATTTGCAGTAAATAAGGCAAGGAGTTGAGATAGGATGCAAAGTATTCATATAAGTTGGCAAGAAAACTTGAAAATGTTTTGGGTAAATGGATAAAGGTCATGATGATCTGCTAAAAATTACTTCTTCCAGCAACTGCTTCCTTGACCATCAGCGTCTGTCCCTAAAACCTAGATGAGTCCCTGACCCATAGTTGGCACTCAGTTAATGTTTCCTATATGAATGCATAAATCCACTCAGGAAACGCGGACTAAAACATGGCAGTACAGTTTATAATCATTAAATTTGCAACAACAACAACAACAACCCCAGAAAGCTAAATGCTGATTTCCCAGTGTGGGAAGATTGAGGGAAGCAGGTGTAGTCCATACACTGCTCTTGGCAACAGAAGTGGTAAAGCATGTTTGGGAAGCCAGTTAAAAAATGACATCCATGTTGACCTAGTAATCCCAGGTCTGGGAATCTAAAATAAATGGGTAAGCATGGAGAAGATAATATATACAATGATGATTTCATTGTATTTATTATGATATGATAATACTGAAGTAATGAGAGCAAAATTCTAAAATATATCTTACAAGTGCTAAAATTAGGTTAAGCAAATATACATACAAGAAAAATATTTGGAAGGAAATAGTGAAATCTAATGAGCTGTGGAAGTGAAAGTACACATGGGCTGTTTTATTTTTTTTTTAATATAAATAGTATCTAAATATTTGAAAAATGATGAGTTTTAATTCTGATAATAGGCTTAGCACTTTTACTCTGATGTATTCCTGTAATTTTGCAAAACTACCTAAATGATCTTTTCTTATTCAGTAAAAGAGAGAAGTTTTATACTCACTTCTGTGTCCTTAATAATTCTCTCCCTTCCCACTGTCATGGCCCTATCACACTGTGTTGTGATTCCTTATCAGTGTAGCCTCTCCTCCATTAGACTGTAATTATCCTGAAGGTAGGGGCAGTGTTTTATTCTTGGTAACTCTGATATTTAGACTCACTCCTGGCACAGTAAGTGTTTACCAAATGCTTGTAGAATGAATGGGTGAGTGAAGAAGGAAGTTGCCTCTACTGAGTACAAAGGGACAATCCCTCATATGAGATCAGACTTCTGCTAAACCCTCCTCTGGACACCAAAGTCAAACCAGAAAGCTGGTAGGAAGCAGGTAGGGGAGATCAGTGCTGAGGAAAGGAAGGGCTAGAGATCTTTCTCCACTGTCCTTCCTGCCTCCATGCTATTCTAAACCAGCATCTGGGACTAAACACACACACACACACACACACACACACACACACNTTCTCCAGGCAAGAACACTGGAGTGGGTTGCCATTTCCTTCTCCAATGCATGAAAGTGAAAAGTGTAAGTTGCTCAGTCGTGTCCGACTCAGCGACCCCATGGACCACAGCCTATCAGGCTCCTGCTGCTGCTGCTGCATCGCTTCACAGGTGTACACGTGTTCCCAATCCTGAACCCCCCTCCCACCTCTCTCCCTAGGTTGTTTATTTCTAGGAGGATGCAAAACATAAAATGTTTGAGATCATATAGTGCAAACCATTATTTTATAGACCAAGCTTCAACCCAGAAATAGGAGTGGACTTGCTTAAAGTCACAATGCTAGCAGGTGTATTTCTTTCCAAAATTTAGGCTTCTTGAGGGTAGGGACCATGGTTTCTACTTAATTAGTATTTCTCTCTACATAGCATCTAATATGGTAGTTAATGATATTATAAATCACAAATCATCTTAGAGTAAGAAGACTTGGGTTTTGAGAAAACATCACTTACTAACTGCATGATCTAAGTTGAGTTGACACACTCCTTAGACTTTGTTTCTACCTCTGTTAAATGGTGTTATTAATAATATCTCTGTTCTTCACAGTCGCTCAGTCATGTCCGACTCTGTGACTCCATGGACTGTAGCCCACCAGGCTCCTCTGTTCATGGAATTCTCCAGGTAAGAATACTGGAGTGGGGAGCCTTTCCCTTCTCCAGGGGATCTTCCTGACCCAGGGATGGAACCCATGTCTCTTGTATTGCAGGCAGATTCTTTACCATCTGAGCCACCAGGGAAGCCCTTGGACTGCGAGATCAGACTAGTCAATCCTAAAGGAAATCTACCCTGAATACTCATTGGAAGGACTGATGCTGAAGCTCCAATACTTCGGCCACCTGATGCGAAGAGCTGACTCATTGGAAAAGACCTGATGCTGGGAACAATTGAGGGCAGGGAGGAGAAGGGGACGACAGAGGATGAGGTGGTTAGATAGCATCACCAACTCAATGGACATGAATTTGAACATATTCTGGGAAACAGTGAATGACAGGGAAGNCGAAGAGCTGACTCATTGGAAAAGACCTGATGCTGGGAACAATTGAGGGCAGGGAGGAGAAGGGGACGACAGAGGATGAGGTGGTTAGATAGCATCACCAACTCAATGGACATGAATTTGAACATATTCTGGGAAACAGTGAATGACAGGGAAGACTGGTGTGCTGCCATCCATGGGGTCACAAAGAGTCAGACACGACTTAGCGACTGAACAGGAACTTCTTTATAGAGTGTGGTCAGGACAAAGTTGAGAGATTGGGCACAGAAGTTATTTCTAATTTATGAAGTGTCAGCCAAACTGAGACACTTAATAGGTCTGAGCTAGGCATAAAGAAAATGCCAAATCATGCTTAAATGAAAGCTTCTCCTGTCATAGGGCCACCAGCAGAGTTCAGTAGATAAGGTGGCCAGGCTTAGATAATTGAATCTCCCTCTCCTATCTTGGGAAAGCAGTACAAGGGCAGCTCCCACCCCTAGTTTTCCTGAGACACAGGACCTAAGGTCCCAAACCTACCTTGATTTCCACTCACATTGTCTGCAACCCCTCCACCTTCCCAGCTTTCCAGGTTCTTTAAATCCTTCTCAGGGAGTGAGGTTATCAGCTATGACCAAAATTCCTGGTCATGGTAGCCCCCCAGTAATTGGCCCCTCCCCACTTGTTCACTGTTTACTAGCATGCACTGAAGGGCAACTGCTGCTGCTGCTGCTAAGTCGCTTCAGTCGTGTTTCACTCTGTGTGACCCCATAGACGGCAGCCCACCAGGTTCCTCCATCCCTGGGATTCTCCAGGCAAGAACACTGGAGTGGGTTGCCATTTCCTTCTCCAATGTATGTATGCGTGCTAAGGTGCTTCAGTTGTCTGACTCTGTGCGACCCCATGGACAGCAGCCCACCAGCCTCCTCTGTCNTTAAAAAAAAAAATTAAGGAATGGAGTTAAAATTTAAAACCCTACAAAAACTATCAGAAATATTGATTAATATAATGTACTTTGGGAAAGGAAGGAGTTCACTAAATCTCTCATTAAGACAGAAAAAAAAAAAAAAAAGAAGTGCTGTGTTTTTTTGTTTTTTAAAGATTTTGCTCCCAAAATGGTTTTCAGCCCCACTTCTAAAGCACTCACTGAGAAAGGGAAGGTGATTAACCATGTAACTGTGGATGGCTCACATCCCTTAGAATTTACCCTCAAGAAAGGTTCAGGATCCCTTTCCCTGAGTGGCCAAAATCCAACTGTAACATGCATTCTATAAGCAAAGAAAATGGGAGAGATGACATTTGAGTGGTCAGACAGCATACCGCTTCCATCTTTGCTAGTTACGATCCACAGTAAAATTTCTTTGGAGACAATCTGATAATATAAGTCTAAGTCCTACTGATTACACATTCCACTGGAAAAGGAAATTTATTTCAATTTTTTTATCTTAAGAAAATGATCAGAAAAGTATAAAAATGTGTCCATAAGACTTGATTTCAGGAATATTTAAAATATTAAAATAATGGGAAAATGTGTCCCTTAGAAGGAGGTATGGTAAACAATGAGATGTTTATATTATTAAATAATATATATAATGATATAAAATTATATCATTTTGAAAATGATATTGTCACCTTGAAAATAATGATATAAAAATGTTAAATAACACTAAAACTTTTTTTATATAAACATATGCTCTAAAATAAAAACCTAAGATCTGATATCAAAATGATAACAAAAACCATAGGTAACGTATTTTATTATTTATACTTAAAAAAATTTTCTAAAATATTTTAAAACATTTTAAAAATGGTAACAAACTTAAGGAAGGAAGAGAAACAAAGAAACTCC
Organism: Neotragus pygmaeus; assembly: GCA_006410875.1. Classification (NCBI taxonomy): domain Eukaryota; kingdom Metazoa; phylum Chordata; class Mammalia; order Artiodactyla; family Bovidae; genus Neotragus; species Neotragus pygmaeus. Next base: position 904,489 of record SJYV01053815.1, read on the forward strand.
TAAATATTAAAGGTAGTAAATTTATGTATTTTTTATACTAGCAGGATGTTGTAAATAAGTTGTCCCATGTCCACCATTAGAAGACTTGTTAAGNTTTAAAACATTTTAAAAATGGTAACAAACTTAAGGAAGGAAGAGAAACAAAGAAACTCCTAAATATTAAAGGTAGTAAATTTATGTATTTTTTATACTAGCAGGATGTTGTAAATAAGTTGTCCCATGTCCACCATTAGAAGACTTGTTAAGAAAATGTGTAGAAATGGGATTGACACAGAAACGTAATACTGAATGAAAAGAGCAGGTTACAACACTGTATACTTTGTACACTGGCATTTTTGTTCTATAAATACTTACAGAGAGGCATCCTCTCTAGGTGTCAGGATATCCATGCATGCTTGCTAAGTCACTTAAGTCATGTAGACCTGTGCGACCCTATAAACTGTAGCTCACCAGGTTCCTCTCACCATGGAATTCTCCAGCCAAGAATACTGGAGTGGGTTGTGGTACCCTCCTCCAGGGTATGTTCTTGACCCAGGGATCAAACCTGTGTCCCTTACATAAAACCTGCATTGGCAGGCAGGTTCATTACCACCTGAGAAGTCAGAATATCCATGGGTCTAATTCATTGTTTAAATTTTTGTCCTCATTCTTTAATTTTTGTACAATGAATATTTATTTTGTTCTCTATTATTCAGTTTTTAAAAATTTGCTAAATTAAAAAAAATAGGTTTTTGCTTGTTTATCGGAAAGAACAGTTTAGAAAGGAGAATGTAAATGGCAAATTGTGTTAGTTTTCCATTGCTGCTGCAGCAAATTATCATAAATTTAGTGACTTAAAAATACAAATTTATTATCTTGTACTTCTGTACAGTGTTAGGAACCTCTATCCATAGCTCTTCAGGCACTCTATCATATGTTCATAACATTGTACAGAAGTACATGGTATTAAAACATCCCCAAGAAAAAGAAATGCAAAAAGAGAAAATGATTGTCTGAGAAGGCCTTACAAATAGCTGAGAAAGGAAAAGAAGCGAAAAGTAAAGGAGAAAAGGAAAGATATACCACTCTGAATGCAGAGTTCCAGAGAATAGCAAGGAGAGATAAGAAAGCATTCCTAAGTGAACAGTGCAAAGAAATAGAGGAAAACAATAGAATGGGAAAGACTAGAGATCTCTTCAAGAAAATTAGAGATACCAGTGGAACATTTCATGCAACAATGGGCACCATAAAGGACAGAAATGGTATGGACCTCAAAGAAGCAGAGATGTTAAGAGGTGGCAAGAATACATAGAAAAACTATACGAAAAAAATCTTAATGACCTGGATAACAATGATGGTTTGATCACTCACCTAGGACTAGACATCCTGGAGTGTGAAGTCAAAGCTAGTGGAGGTGACAGAATTCCAGCTGAGCTATTTCAAATCTTAAAAGATGATGCTGTAAAAGTGCTGCACTCAATATGCCAGCGAATTTGGAAAACTCAGCAGTGGCCACAGGACTAGAAAAGGTCAGTCTTCATTCCAATCCCAAAGAACGGCAAGGCCAAAGAATGTTCAAATTACCACACAATTGCACTCCTCTCACACGCTAGCAAAGGAATGCTCAGAATCCTTCAAGCTAGGCTTCAATAGTATGTGAACCAAGAACTTCCAGATGTACAAGCTGGATTAAGAAAGGGCAGAGGAACCAGAGATCAAACTGCCAACATTCATTGGATCACAGAAAAAGCAAGAGAATTCCAGAAAAACATCTACTTCTGCTTCATTGACATCACTAAAGTCTTTGGGTGGATCACAACAAACCAGAAAATCCTTAAAGAGATGGAAATAGCGGACCACCTTACCTGCTTCCTGAGAAATCTGTATGCAGGTCAAGAAACAACAGTTAGAACTGGACAGGAAACAAGGAACTGGATCCAAATAGGGAAAGGAGTATGTCAAGGGTGTATATCGTCACCTTGCTTGTTTAACTTATATACAGAGTACATCATACAAAATGTCAAGCTGGATGACTCACAAGATGGTATCAAAATTGTTGAGAGAAATATCAGTAACTTCAGATATGCAGAGGACACTTTCCTTATGGCAAAAAGCAAAAAGAAATTAAAGAGCCTCTTGATGAAGATGAAAGAGGAAAGTGAAAAGCTAGCTTAAAACTAAACATTCAAAAAAATGAAGATCCTGGTATCCGGTCCCATCACTTCATGGCAAATAGATGGGTGAAATGATAGAAACAGTGACAGACTTTATTTTCTGCTCCAAAATTTTGGGCTCCAAAATCACCGTAAAGAGTGACTCCAGCCATGAAATTAAAAGATGCTTGCTCCTTGGAAGAAAAGCTACAACCAACCTAGAGTGCATATTAAAAAGCAGACAACAATTTGCTTAGTAAGGTCCATATAATCAAAGCTATGGTTTTTTCCAGTAGTCATGTATGGATGTGAGAGTTGGACCATAAAGAAGGATGAACACTGAAGAATCGATGCTTTTGAACTGTGGTATTGGAAAAGACTCTCAAGAGTCCCTTCAACTGCAAGATCAAACCAGTCAATCCTAAAGGAAATCAAACCTGAATATTTATTGGGAGGACTGATGTTGAAGATCCAATACTTTGGCCACCTGATGTGAAGAGTCGACTCACTGAAAAAGACTCTGATGCTGAGAAAGATTGAAGGCAGGAAGAGAAAGGGATGCCAAAGGATGAGATTGTTAGATGGCATCACTGACTCAATGGACATGAGTTTGAGTGGACTTCAGGAAATGGTTAAGGACAGGGAAGCCTGTCATGCTGCAGTCCATGGGGTCGCAGAGTCAGACATGACTGAGCAACTCAACAACAATTACCTTGTAGTTGTATAGGTCACAGACCAACAAAGATTCCATAGACTATAAAACGGCATCAGTATGGCTGCATTCCTTTTTTGGAGACTAGGGGAGAAGCCCTTTCCTTGCCTTTTCCAGCTTCTAGAAGCCATCCGCATTCACTGATTTGAGGCCCTTCTACTTTCAAAGACAGCAAGGTCACAACTCTCTAATCCTTTTTCTGTGATTTTCTCTCTCTCTCACCTTAGCTGGAAAAGGTCCTCTGTCCTTAAGGGCTCATTTGATTAGACTGGGCCCACAAGGATAATTTTCCCATCTCAAATCCTAGAAACATCACTGCATCTGTAAATTTCTCCTTGGTACATAAGAACCATTTTTGCAGTTTCTGAAGATTAGAAATTGGACAGGTTTGGGGGGACTACTTCTCACCCTACTACACAACATTATCAGAGATGCCTATTTTAAATGGTACTAGTGAAATTTTAATTTACAAAGAAAAGAACTTATTCACTAATGCCTCACCTTACCTTACCTCAGGATTCATTTGCCTTGAGAACCCCATGAACAGTATGAAAAGGCAAAATGATAGGATACCAAAAGAGGAACTCCCCAGGTCATTAGGTGCCCAATATGCTACAGGAGATCACTGGAGAAATAACTCCAGAAAGAACAAAGGGATGGAGCCAAAGCAAAAACAATACCCAGCTGTGGCTGTGACTGGTGATAGAAGCAAGATCCAATGCGGTAAAGAGCAATACTGCATAGGAACCTGGAATGTCAGGTTCATGAATCAAGGCTAATTGGACGTGGTCAAACAAGAGATGGCAAGGGTGAATGTCGACATTCTAGGAATCAGCAAACTAAAATGGACTGGAATGGGTGAATTTAACTCAGATGACCATTATATCTACTACTGC
>SJYV01053815.1:911294-1004110 GCA_006410875.1 Neotragus pygmaeus
AGAAAAGTTATGAGCAATCTTGATAGTATATTCAAAAGCAGAGACATTACTTTGGCGACTAAGGTCCGTCTAGTCAAGGCTATGGTTTTTCCTGTGGTCATGTATGAATGTGAGAGTTGGACTGTGAAGAAGGCTGAGCGCCAAAGAATTGATGCTTTTGAACTGTGGTGTTGGAGAAGACTCTTGGACTGCAAGGAGATCCAACTGGACCATTCTGAAGGAGATCAGCCCTGGGATTTCTTTGGAAGGAATGATGCTAAAGCTGAAACTCCAGCACTTTGGCCACCTCATGCAAAGAGTTGACTCACTGGAAAAGACTCTGATGCTGGGAAGGATTGGGGGCAGGAGGAGAAGGGGACGACAGAGGTTGAGATGGCTGGATGGCATCACAGACTCGATGAATGTGAATCTGAGTGAACTCTGGGAGATGGTGATGGACCAGGAGGCCTGGTGTACTGCGATTCATGGGGTCGCGAAGAGTCGGACATGACTGAGCGACTGAACTGAACTGAATGGTATGCAAAAGATGTGCAAGTATATTTGTAAATCTTAGAACCAAAAGACTTCCAGGCAAAAGCATAGGCTAAAACCTTGGTGATTTTAGGCTAGACAAAGACTTCTTGAATAGTCAACAAAAATATATATATTAGAATAAAGATGATAAATTATATTTCATAAAGTTAAATACTTGTTCTTCACAAATACTATTCAGAGAATGAAAGATTTAATATTTGCAAATGCATGCATCATAGAAGACCTAGATGTAGAACATATGAAGAAGACTGAGTTTCAAAAGAAAATTTCCAGTTTAAAATGGACAACAGATTTGAACAGACAGTTCACCAAATACTATATACAGTAACACATAAAAGATATTCTATTCAACCCAAGTCTCCTGCATTGCAGACAGATTCTTTACCATCTGAACCACCAGGGAAGCCCAGAACATCATTAGTCATCAGCAAAATGGAAATGAAACCACAATCAGATCTACTACAGACCTGTTTCAAATGTTAGAAATTAAGAAGACAACATTCTGGCAAGAAATCAGTACCTAGAACGCTTATGTACTGCTGAGACTATAATTGCTGCAAACACTTTGAAAAGTGATGATATTAATTTCATTAAAAAAAATAAAATAAAACAACTATTATATGGCCTAGCCCATCATTTTGTTATTCAAGAGAAAGGACAGGTTTGGGGGGAATACTGCTATTTCTTTATTCAAGAAAAAAGGAAAGCATACACCCATTAAAATAATTGCATACAAATATTCACAAAAGCTTTATTTTTTAAATCCCCAAACTGAACACAACTCAAATGTCCATCAGCAGGTAAACAGATAAATTGTGGTATATCCATAAAACAATACTCTTCAACAATGAAAAGGGAGTGGACTGTTAATATGGACAACAATATAGGTATGCTTTCATCATTTTGTTGAGTGAAAGAACCCAGACAAAAGGAGGAGTAACATTTTATGATTCCATTTGTGTACATTTCTAGACTGGAAACTCCCATGTGGTCTCAGAAGGGATATCAGTTGCTATACACAGGAGTACGCAGGAGCACAAGGGAACTTGTGGAAGCAAGGAGTTAGGCTCCCCTTGTTCACTGTGATTGTTTCAATGCTGCATATATATGTCAAAACATATCAGATAGTACACACGTTTAGTTTGTCATGTGAAGTATACTTACAAATTGCTTAAAAACAAACTTAAAAAAACAAGTTGCCTATATGAAAAAAAGAAAAAGAAAAATAGGTGATAAAGCTGGACGGGTAAGATTGGGCTCAGAGGGTCAAAGAATTTGTCACTGGTTTGAATTCCATCCTGAGCCAAATAGGGAGCCAACTGGGACTCATAGCAACAAAAATACAGGAATGATCTTATCAGAGCAGCAAGGAATATACCCTGAAGTCAGCAGAGAGAATCTTCTGCTGTTGAACTTGAATGGCAAGTGTCTGGTAACAGAAACATACTAGTTATAAAGGCTGTACAGGTCTTTAATGAATTCTAAGCTAAAGCAGGAACAATGGAAAAAAGAGGAGACTGATTTGAGATCTAGACATAAAGTATAAGGATTCAGTCTCTAAAAACTGATGAGAAACCCAAAGGCATTAAGAGAGTGTTAGATCAAAGCTGAACTAAGTTTGGGAAGTTTAGTACATGATGAAGCCACAAGACTGAAGTATAAAACAAGGATGAGGAAGGACGATAAGGATTTAGATTCTGTACATGTTGACTATGAGGTAAATAGATGATACTCACATGGAGACTAGCCTTCAGTGAAAAATAGAAGCTGGGACAGACAATGTAGATTGTGGAATAAATACTTGATAATCATTTGAACAATGATAGATGGGGAAACAATGGAAACAGTGACAGACTATTTTCTTGGGCTCCAAAATGACTGCAGATGGTGACTGTGAAAGTCACTCAGTCGTGTCCGACTCTTTGCAGCCCCATGGACTGTATGGTCCATGAAATGTTCCAGGCCAGAATACTGGAGTGGGCACCCATTCCCTTCTCCAGGGCATCTTCCCAACCCAGGGATCGAAGCCAGGTCTCCCGCATTGCAAGTGGATTCTTTACCAGGTGAGCCACCAGGGAAGCCCATGGTGGCTGCAGCCATGAAATTAAAAGACACTTGCTTCTTGGAAGAAAAGCTATGACCAATCTACAGAGCATATTAAAAAGCAGAGGCACTACTTTGTCAACAAAGGTCCATCTAGTCAACGCTATGGTTTTTCCAATAGTCATGTATGGATGTGAGAGTTGGACAATAAAGAAAGCTGAGCACCGAAGAACTGATGCTTTTGAACTGTGGTGTTGGGGAAGACTCTTGCAAGTCCCTTGGACTGCAAGGAGATCAAACAAGTTAATCCTAAAGGAAATCAGTCCTGACCATTCATTGGAAGGACGGATGCTGAAAGTCCAATACTTTGGCCAGCTGATGGGAAGAACTGACTCATTAGAAAAGACTCTGATACTGGGAAAGATTGAAGGCAGCAGGAGAAGGGGACAACAGAATGAGACAGTTGGATGGCATCACCGACTTGAAAGACATGAGTTTGAGCAAGTTCCAGGAGTTGGTGATGGACAGAGAAGCTTGGTGTGCTGCAATCCGTGGGGTCACAAAGAGTTGGACATGACTGAGCGACTGAAATGAACTGACTGAATCATTCAGAATAAAAGCATAGATGGTGGTATCACTAAAGTAGAGCATATAAATAACATTAATGAAAAGTGACTTCAGTTGAAGCTCCAGAAAATATAATCAAGGGTTGTGTGAGTGGAGAAAAATTTCACCCAACATAATGAGGACCAAAGGAGGAAGTTGAGTTCAGTTCAGTCACTCAGTCATGTCTGACTCTTTGTGACCCCATGGACTGCAGCACACCATGCTGCAATTGGCCCATCACCAACTCCCAGAGTTTACTCAAATTCAAAGGAGGAAGTTCTCAATAATGGGCAGAAGAAAGTCACATGGTTCCAAATCAAAGTCAAAGTAGTTTTGCAATTCTGCAATTAGGTGGTCAGTAAGAACTTCGTGACAGCAGTAGCCATATAGCCTTAAGAGAAGAATCTGGTCAAAAAGGATTTAACCAATGAATTACAGTTAAGGAAAAAGGAAAAAGAAAAAAAAAAAAGAGTGGAGATAATGACTGGGGTTTACTCCTTAAAAATTTATCAGCAGGTAGGTCAATAAAAATCATATGTAGGTAAAAGAAATCATGCTAATCATTTTGATGATTAAAACTGAATGACAGAAAACTGAAAAAGAAAAAGTTGTAGACATTTTCCATTTTTTAAGCAATTTCTAAGAACATAGAGAATCATCATAAATGCTATCACTGTAGTAATAACTCTAACTAAAATCAACTAATCCCTTATGTTCCAATAACTACTATAAGCAAACACAAATTTTAATTCTCAAATAGCCTCTATATGTACAAACTATTCTTATTCCTATCTTACAGATAAAGGAACCGAGGTTAAGAGGTTAAGTACCTGGCCCACCATAAGGGTCATAATTAGTGCTTAAGTCCAGATAACACTCTTAGCTAAGGTATAATGACAGCTCTAAAGGGCTTTGGTATGACACAACCAACTTTCTCAGGAGTTTGTCCCTGAAATTCTCTTAATTCTATAATGAAAGCACACAAAATAGTTATGTCACCTACAATGTTAAAATATGAAGAAAGATATATAAAACTCCACCAAGGCCATAGCTATGAGCTACTAAAGTGATGCTCATTCAATTACTATTTCACACTTTCCTTAAGTTTTTGACAACTAGTATGGAGAGAAGGTTAGGCCCTTGTTAGTTAAGAAGTGCCCAAGGGCTACTTAGATCTGTTCCCAGTGGAGAGTGAGGTCATTTTACAAAGTCTTTGATTCCTTTAATTCTTCAGACAGCAAGCTCTCAATTAGAAATGTGAGTGTCATACCAGATATTTGGATGGAAATGTCTCTCACCAAAGGAACTGTACTTCGTTGAAATATTCAAGTAACAGATTGTGTAGTCTGAGCTCTGTAAGAGGCTGAATCAAAACTACTTTAAAAATTGAACCCATGGTATACTTCAGAGGCCAGAGTTTTGTTTCTTTGACATACTCTGACTTGGGAATGAAAAGGAAAAGTGTATTCAGAGGCTGATGGTCTGCCTTGGATGAGGACATTGTTTTCAAGAGATTTTGCATAGTAAGACTAGGGCAAGATATTATTGATATCTTTCATAGATTACCAGACTTTGTGTATTTCTATTAAATCAACTTAATTTCTTGGCTGATTGTGTCTCAGTTATCATGCTTTACAATTCTATGTGTGGTTGAAAAAAATATCAGTTACTTAAATATGAAAATGGTAGACCAGGTGTTCAAAATTATTTTGTCTCAGAACACTTTTACAGTGCTAGGGAAAAATAAAAAGCAGCACTGAGGATCCAAAAGTGGTTTCAGTTATATATATTTTTTTTATTCACCATGTCAGAAGTTAGAAAATTTTAAATATTTAATAAAATAAGACTATTATATATTAACATGCTTTACAAAAAGTAACCGTTTTCCAAAACAGGTGAGAAGTATAATATTTTGCATACATTAAAATGGCAAGTTTTAATGAAAGAAAGTTGGATTTTCATATTTGGTTGGCCATTCTATGTCATTTTGTTTGAAGAATATGTAAGAAATCTAGTTTCACTTGTGGTTGGAAAGAAGAGTATTTAAATAGCTTTTTAATATTGTTTGATATTATACCAAAAATTATAGTAGTTTTAAAAGTTAAGTTACAATGTGGATCTGAAATAATATTAAATAACATTTGCCTGGAAGGCTGCAGTCCATGGGATTACTGAGGGTCACACACGACTGAGTGACTTCACTTTCACTTTTCACAATGTTCTTGCCTGGAGAATCCCAGGGATGGGGGATTCTGCCATCTATGGGGTTGCACAGAGTCAGACACGACTGAAGCGACTTAGCAGCAGCATAACATTAAAAGCATTTAGTACATCTTATACTTTGAATGGATTTTTCTGTCCATGAATAATTTTGTAATATCCTGCATTAGTAACTGAAAAATAATGGTTTGCTAAATTATGTAGATTTTCTAAAGGAAGATTCATCTCATTAAACAATATTTAAAACTCATACTTATTAACATCACTACCCATCAGAAGAATCTTCAAAAGCTGTTAAACTAGTGGCAGAGACTCACTTTCCAAAACTCAAAAACCAGATTTTTATCAACAAACACGGTGAGCAGTCTTCCTTGAAGCAACAAGCTCACTTTGCCCATTTCCAAAAAAAGAAAAAAAGCTGAAAATACACAAGTCTACATAACCATAGTTTGTAAATTGTTTTTCAAGCAAAAACTGATGACATGGGAAAAAAAAAAAATCAAACTTTTTGTTCAGTTTGCAGCTCAGACAACTGCACAAGTATTTCCTTGAGACAGCAAAAAAACTTCAGTACACAAAGCGCTTTTTGCATCCATTCTATTTTGTCAGAGAATATTAAAAAGATGTTAGATGTTTACTCAAGGGTTAAAGATTAACAAAATGTATAAATTTTACTTCTTCAAGAATTTAACTGAAACTTTGTTTTTTTTTAACTACATACCTTGTGAATGCATGGTGATAACTCAATGGCTAGTAGAGTTTGGTGTCATTGCCTTGATTCATGCTAAGGTGACTATACCATCATTACTTTTTGCACCATCAGGACAAATGTCAAAATGAACAAGGTAAATTATGTCTTGGTACTATTAGGAAAATAGTTTGACCCTCCTGACTTCCTGAAAGAACATAAATCATACTTTGAGAACTGCCATGAGAAATAAAAAGTAAATGAGTATACATTTAGATAGCATTTCTAATACCTTATATAATGGCTCTGATCTTAAATTATTGATTATTGAGAAGAGATATGAATACACTATCTCCTTTAAATTACACATACCTATTTGTTAGGACATATTAACTGTCGGCAAAAACAGATGAAGGATTTACGGGTAAATGCTCACAGTGTGTGTGAGAAAGGAAGAAAGACAGGGAGAGAGAGAGAGATGGGAAGAGAGAGACGGCAGAAGAGGGAGAGAAGGAGAGAGAGATAGAGAGAGTCACACATACAGAGAAACACACAGAGAGAGTCACAGAGAAAGAATAAGAGAGACAGAGACAACAAGTGATACAGAGAGAGACACACACAGAGAGAGGAACACAGAGAGAATAAGAGAGAGAGAGACAGAGAGCTAGAGATTGCAAACTTAAAATGGATTAAAGATCTAAGTGTAAGACCATAAACCGTAAAACTCTTACAGTAAAGTATAGGCACAATACTCTCTGACATAAATCATAGCAAAATTCTCTATGACCCACCTCCTAGGGTAATGGAAATAAAACCAAAAATAAACAAGAGAGATCTCATTAAACTTAAAAAGCTTTTCCACAGCAAAGGAAACCATAAACAAGATGAAAAGACAACCCTCAGAATAGGAGAAAATAACAACAAATAAAACAAATGACAAAAGAATTAATTTCCAAAATAGATAAGCAGCAGATGTATCTCAATACCAGAAAAACAAACAACCCAATCAAAAAGTGGGCAGAAGACCTCAGTAGACATTTCTCCAAAGAAGACATACAAATGGCTAAAAAAACACATGAAAAGATGCTCAACACTGCTCATTATTAGAGAAATGCAAATCAAAACTACAATGAGATATCACCTCACACTGGTCAGAATAGCCATCTTCAAAAACCTACAAACAATAAATGCTGGAGAGGACATGGAGAAACCCCTCTTACACTGTTCATAGGAATGTAACTGATACAGCCNCTCATTATTAGAGAAATGCAAATCAAAACTACAATGAGATATCACCTCACACTGGTCAGAATAGCCATCTTCAAAAACCTACAAACAATAAATGCTGGAGAGGACATGGAGAAACCCCTCTTACACTGTTCATAGGAATGTAACTGATACAGCCACTATGGAGCACAGTGTGGAGATTCCTTAAAAAAACTAGGAATAAAACTGCCTTATGACCCAACAATCCCACTACTGAGCATATATCCTAAGAAAACCATAGTTGAAAAGACACATGTACCCCAATGTTCATTGCAGCACTATTTACAATAGTTAGGACATGAAAGCAAACTAGATGTCCACTGACAGATGAATGGATAAAGAAGCTATGGTACAAATATGGGCTTCCCTGGTAGCTCAGCTGGTAAAGAATACCCCCCCGCAATGCAGGAGACCCCAGTTTGATTCCTGGGTTGAGAAGATCCCCCTGAAGATGGGATAGGCTACCCACTCTAGTATTCTTGCATTTCCCTGGTGGCTCAGATGGCAAAGAATCTGCCTGCAATGTGGGTGACCTGGGTTCAATCCCTGAATTGGGAAGATTCCCTGGAGGAGGGCATGGCAACCACTCCAGCATTCTTCCATTGACAGATAAATGGATGAAGAAGTTGTGGTTCATATATACAATGGGATATTACTCAGCCATAGAACGGAATGCATTTGAGTCAGTTCTAGGGAGACAGATGAACTTAGACAGACATGGCGAACAGATTGTGGCCACAGGGGCGGGGAAGGAGAGGGTGGGACGAATGGCGAGGGTAGCCTGGAAACATACACCACCATGTGTAAAATAGATAGCCAGTGGGAATTTTCTGTATGACACAGGGAGCTCTCACTGGGGCTCCATGACAACCTGGAGAGGTGAAATGGGGTAGGAGATGGGNGGGAAGGAGAGGGTGGGACGAATGGCGAGGGTAGCCTGGAAACATACACCACCATGTGTAAAATAGATAGCCAGTGGGAATTTTCTGTATGACACAGGGAGCTCTCACTGGGGCTCCATGACAACCTGGAGAGGTGAAATGGGGTAGGAGATGGGAGGGAGAGTCAAGAGGGAGGGAACACATACATACCTATAGCTGATTCATGCTGATGCACAGCTGAAGCCAACACAGGACCGTAAAGCAATTATCCTTCAATTAAAAATAAACTGTTAAAAAAAAGAGACCGCAGACAACAAAATGGTCAACTTTTAAACACCACTCCTCAGTACCATTAAAAAATAATAATTTTTGAATGAAAAAGTCCGCACATAAAGCAACTGCACCTGACCATAAGCTAATTTCTGTTTTCAGAGGTATAAAGAAGTGTGGAAATAGAGTGGAAGTCTGGAGTACCTGTTTGGCAAAAGAACAATCTGTAGGTCTCAACACAGAGGGAAGAGGGACATGCATCACAACGTGTGGAGTGGCAGGAGCAACTGGTTCTCTTAAAATGCCACCTAGCATTGCTTCTGTGCATCTGTGAAGCGAACACCCATTCGGTAGTAGGGTGAACAGTGAGGCAGACAACTCAAGACTTAGAATTTTCCTTAGAGTGCAATAATCACTTTCGATGACTGCTTGCCATTTATGTGTACAAAACATACATTCTCCATCTCAGCTAAAAATATAAGGCCACTAGATAGCTACATGCCTTCCCAGGTGGTGCTAGTGGTAAAGAACCTGCCTGTCAATGCAGAAGACACAAGAGATGTGGGTTCGATCCTTGGGTTGGGAAGATCCCCTGGAGTAGGAAATGGCACCCCACTCCAGTATTCTTGCCTGCAGAATCTGATGGACAGAGTCTTCTGGTGAGCTGCGGTCCATAGGGTTGCAAAAAGTTGGATATGACTGAAGCAACTTAGCACCCACACACAGATAGCTACAAAAATAAGTAGATTGGGTAATATTTAGAGAGAGACACAGAGAAGAGAGAAAGGCCCAGAGACAAGAGAAGCCCATAGAGAAAATAAGGAATAGGCATTTCAAATTTAACCAGAGAAGGGAAATGAAGCTTCCCATTTCAGGATTACAACTGTTCAGAGTTAGTTTGTGATCACTGTTAAGTTGACATATCCAGTGGAGTCCAATAATGTAAATATTTTAATTCTTTAAAATTTTAATGAAAACTTTTCTCTCATATGCAGAAATATGAAAAGCATCTCTTTTGAATATATTTTAATTGGGGGAAAATAACTTTACAACATTGCAGTGGGCTCTGCCATACAGAAACATGAATTGGCCATAAAAGTATATGCACAAATCTCATGACAAGCTTATCATCTTTTCTCTAAGAAGAGTCACAGCAATTGGCCATAGGTCAATGTGCACATTTGTTGGAGTTACATATACGGGCTAGGCCCTTGAAGGGTCCATCTGAGGATCACCCCTGCTATTATTCCCCTGGTTTGCATTGAGTTCACCTGATCTGGTTGGTCAAGTGTCAGTTTTAACGTTGCCAAGACAGCCATTTAGCAGGGTCACTTTTCAGGATGACAAACACGAGATTTAAAGCTTGACCCAATTTCTAGTTACTGAACATCTCCTTTAGAAGCAAGAGGATAAGCAAGAGTTTTTGCAAACATGCTTTGCCACAATCCCCGAGACCTCTAAAATTACTGACTGGAGGTTGGTCATCATAATGGGATTTGTGCTGATTCTCTGGAACTGCTTCACACAGGCCATTTCCTCTCTTACCCAAGGGCTCTGGGGCAAACTGAGTTCTTTAGGGAATCAGAAATACAATGCCTTTCACATTTACTATGATTCTCAAATACTTCACAAAGAGACATACATAATATTGAGCTCTCTTTTTCTAAAGGAAGTCATGACCTATGGCTACCTGCTTCCCTTTGAACAAAAGTGTTTACATTTTATCTGGTTTGTACACTGGTTGTACTCTTTAGTTGCTAAGAAAAAAAGGAACTGAAGCTTGTAAACATACCCTGGGCTGGCAGGCAGCAGCAACACAGAGTGTAGAGGAAAGATGAGCAGGCAGATGAAAGATCACATTTCCCAGATGACACCATTCAAAGCATCTGACCAAAGCAGAGCCATTGGAGAGTTCAAGTTAAAAAAAAAAAACCAAAACAGTATTCTTCACCCTGGCTATACCTTCTGCCCTGGATTGACCTGTGGGTCATCACTGGGTCAGCATGGCCAGCAGGACGTGATGGACAGGGGTTTTAAATGGGATACAGGCCTATGCACCATTGTCTATTTGCTCTTTATTGAATTATCAGGTGCACAACTCCCTTTCATTCTTGCTCTATTCATTTCTTTTTAACCTATAAACCCCAAATTCAAAGCCCCAGAGACATGAGGACATGGAGTTGGCGGGTCAGTGAAATGGAGACTCTCCAGTGCCCTCCTTTCCTGTGTTCCGTGTGTTCCCCGTGTTCAGGCAAATAGATTCAAAAGTCATTGGTACACTGATCCAACTTGCTCTTCTGAATCTGAACAAAAAATCAGTAAAGATGACAGGCTCTAGAGTCAAACTGTCTGGTTCCACTTCCAGTTGGGTCACACACTTACTCACTAGGTAACCTTAGAAAAGCCACTGTCACGCCTCTAAAGCCTTAATGGACCCATCTGTAAAATGGGGATAATGAATACTTTGGGGCAGAGGATTAAATGAGTTACTATAAGTAAAGTGCTTAACATGCCAATCATTGTTAGTTAAGAAAGAAAAAGGAGAGGGAGGAGGGTGAGGAATAGGAACAGTGAGTGGAAGAAAGGACAAGTATATTCTACCAAACTGCCTTTAATTGTAATTTGGTAAAATAAATTCAATTTCCCGCTTATTCTATGATAAATTCAGAGATGCACTTTGTATATAATATGTGTGTGTGCTCAGTCGCATCCAATTCTGTGACCCCATGGACTATAGCCCTCCAGGCTCCTCTGTCCACGGAACTGTCCAGGTAAGAATACTGGAGTGGGTTGCCATTTCCTACCCCAGGGGATCTTCTGAACTCAGGGATCAAACTCATGTCTCTGGAGTCTCCTGGACTGAGAGTGGATTCTTCATCATTGCACCACCTAGGAAGCCCTATATGTATATATATATATATTATACATTATACACACACACACACACACAATAAAAACACACTCAAACATAACTTTAAAAAGCACATACTGCAAAATAGCTATGATAAAACCTAAGTATTTACTAAACTCCAAGCAGCAGCTATGCCAATAACCAAGTAGAAGGGATAATGCCCACGTGCTTTAAGTTACTGGTTTTTACAATTTTTATTTTAACAAAAGTCCACCAAATATACACTGAACTTATGAACAAGAACTTTAAAACATGAAAACGAAGTTTCAAAAACTCATTACATTTGTTAAATGTTTCATTCTAAAACATATCATTCGTTCTACTTTGATAGTTTCCAGTTTCATTTCAAAAAATGTGGTTATGACTCAATGAACTGATACCATGATTATCAATCACAATTCATGATATGTATATTTTAACTTTAATCCATATTCTCAAAGTGGTTAGCATTCTTAGACATGGCCTAGACAGGAATAAACCCTAAGGCACTAAAACTAAGGACTTTAAATATCACTAACGTTGATGCCAGAGATTTTAAGGGATACCAAAAACCCTCTTTTGTTGGTGAAACAACAACTGTTCAGTATAAGCGGTTGGTAGATGCCCTGCCCTTCCATCAGTCTGGCAGCACATAGATCTCCATTAGTCCTGGGTCCAAGTCAACAATGGTTTTTCACAACATACACTGTTTTGTAAGCACTGCAGTTGGCTCTTCTTTTTATAATGCAAGTGCTTGACTTAAGCTTTGATTGCCAAGGCATCCACATCAAAGAGGTACCCACATCAAAGATGGCTGTCTTGAACACAGTCCCAGCTCCAGACTAAACCACAAGACAGGCTACCCACCCCAGTGGTCCAAATTTGCTCAGGACAATTAACTATAGCTACTTTGCCTGCTAAGTCACTACAGTCAGGTCCAACTCTTTGCGAGCCTATGGGCTGTTGCCCACCAGGCTCTTCTGCCCATGGTATTCTCCAGACAAGAATACTGGAGTGGGTTGCCATGCCCGCCTCCAGGGGATCTTCCCGACCTAAGTATCAAACCCACATCTCCTGCATTTCTGGCACTGCAGGTGGATATTTTACCACTGAGCCCCCAGGGAAGCCCAACAGTTTTACTGACAACATTGTGTTGAGAAACTTGGAATGACTTCTCCTGGTTTCTACTGCCCACACCTTCTTCTGATAACTGAACTTTTTCCTTACAGGGAGCCATGTCCTGCTCTCACTAGTCTGTTCAGTTGAGAGCACCTGACCCCACTCAGCTTCAGGTAGGTGTGTGCACACTGGAGCACTTCATCCTGCCAGGCCCCATTAGTGGCAACCATAGTACTTTTGCGAAAACAATTAGAAAAAGATAGCCCTGGATTTGCAGGCACTAAGGACATAGCTCTGCTGGGTCTTAGAGGAAAGGACAGTAAAGGGGAAAGAAGAGTGATTTCTAATATTCCTTCATACAGCTTTACTGCCTCAGCAGGACCTAATGCCAATTTTCCTCTTAAACTTCTTAGTTTGTGAGCCAATAAAAATTTTGCCTTTTACATTTTCAGCTAAATTTGAGCTGTGTTTCTATCACTGGAAACTGAAAGAGTACTAATGCAACCCTTCTATATCCCACTCCCTAAGGCTTAGAAAATGAAATTCCAAAATCGCTGTGACAATCCTTCCCCTGCTCAATCTAGATTAGAGCCCCTCAACCACTATCTCATACAAATTCTGGGACCTCTATCTCAGTTTGCTCACCACTGCTTGAAAAAAACTGTGCTGAAAGCTTGCTCAAGAGATTGCTCTTCCTGGAATATTTGTTGTGGCTGTCATTCAGTCACTCAGTTTGTGACCCCAGGGACTGTAGCCCGCCAGGCCCCTCTGTCCATGGAATTTCTCAGGCAAGGATACTAGAGTCATTTGTCATTTCCTTCTCCAGGGGATCTTCTCAACCCAGGGATCAAACCCGTGTGTCCTGCATTGGCATATGGATTATTTACCACTGGCCACCAGGGAAGCCCCCTCCCTGGGATATGTTCCTGTGTAAATTCTACCAGTTCTGAAAGTCCATATGAAATGTGCACCTCCTTTGTAAAAATCTCAGCCATTCTTGCCTTAGGAAGCACCTTAGAGCTTCCTGCTTAAACACTGTTAGGTTTTTACAGCCTACAGAGGGACAACCTAAAGTAAATTCTACACAAACAACACTTAAGAGCAGCATTTCTACCAGATTAATCTTTTGGAATGTTCAGACGGATGAGCGGGGAAAGAAAATGGGGAACTTTTAGGGGTCTATCACAGGGGTCTTGCTGTGAGAGGGCAAAGGCTTGTCTCAAAGAGTGACAGCAAGGGCAAAGAGGAAACAGTTATAAGGGTGCTATGCCAATGCACAGATGTAAGAGATGTGGGTTCAATACCTGGGTGGGGAAGAACCCCTAGAGGAGGGCATGGCAACCTGCTCCAGTATTTTTGCCTGGAGAATCCCATGGACAAAGGAACCTGGCAGGCTGCAGTCATGGTGTTGCACAGAGTGGGACATGACTGAAGTGACTTAGCACATGCAAGTATATATCATTCTTAAATAAAGTTCAAACATGCAACTGGTTCCTAAGAAAGACATTTATAGTAGTATGCTTTAGATATTTGCAAATATGCCACATGTGATCATTACATACATTTTTGCCCCCTAGAAATGTTCAGTTCAGTTCAGTCGCTCAGTCATGTCCGACTCTTTGTGACCCCATGAATCGCAGCATGCCAGGCCTCCCTGTTCATCACCATCTCCCGGAGTTCAGACTCACGTGCATCAAGTCCGTGATGCCATCCAGCCATCTCATCCTCAGTCGTCCCCTTCTCCTCCCAACTCCAATCCCTCCCAGCGTCAGAGTCTTTTCCAGTGAGTCAACTCTTCGCATGAGGTGGCCAAAGGACTGGAGTTTCAGCTTTAGCATCAGTCCTTCCAAAGAACACCCAGGGTTGATCTCTAGAATGGATTGGTTGGATTTCCTTGCATTCCAAGGGACTCTCAAGAGTCTTCTCCAACACCACAGTTCAAAAGCATCAATTCTCTGGCTCTCAGCCTTCTTCACAGTCCAACTCTCACATCCATACATGACCACAGGAAAAACCATAGCCTTGACTAGACGGATCTTAGTCGGCAAAGTAATGTCTCTGCTTTTGAATATACTATCTAGGTTGGTCATAACTTTTCTTCCAAGGAAATGTTAGGAAGGGTATTCAGGGAAGAAATCATCTGTCTAAATCAGGTAAGTGGAAACATGTTATTCTATTTTTCCGAATATTCTTTTGATCTTTGTTGACTTTAACAGACTGGTTGATCAATTTCAGTTCTTTCACTCCCTCTCCTCCCTGTCTTNTGTTAGGAAGGGTATTCAGGGAAGAAATCATCTGTCTAAATCAGGTAAGTGGAAACATGTTATTCTATTTTTCCGAATATTCTTTTGATCTTTGTTGACTTTAACAGACTGGTTGATCAATTTCAGTTCTTTCACTCCCTCTCCTCCCTGTCTTCCTTTTTAGTTTTCTTTCCTCCTTTTGAACGTCCCTCCTCTTTTGGGTTTTATTTCTAGCAAGTACTCAAGTAAGTGCTTTTCTTTCTCAAATGCATATTTGAGTGCACTTGGGCTTTCTTTCTCTTCACTCTTCACTAAAGATCAATCACATAACCAGGTTTGGAGATACAAAGACATTCTGATTGGTTCTTCATGCATCTGAACAGAACCACAACTATACTATCCAGGTGGCTACAACAGGTCCTCGAAGGAAACTTCAGATGGGCATAGAAACCAAATAGTCCTTTCCAAGATATTAAAGGTGGCTCATATCCCCAGTCTGAAAAATCATTTACCTAACAAAGTTAATGACTAAGAAATTAGCAGATATTACTACATGCTCGAGAATTAGTTCAATATTTTAGTCCAAATTATGGACATGCATGCAAAAAATCCACACACTTTCTCCATGAACTTTCAGCTCTAGTCAGAATTAGAATTTCCTATCTCAATTTCCAGTCTAGATCTCTATGCTGTCTTTGAAGTCTAAAGCGCTGGCCAAAGCCTGATTGTGACCTACTCCCTCACTGATATCTAGGCATCATAGTATGTCCCATTGCTGTCGTCCATAGACTTGCCGGAACCCCTGTAGCTCTGAGATGGTGTGCCCTTTGGACACTGTCTGAGTCACTTCTGTGTTCCTCTGAAATCTGTAGGCAGAGGCTGCAGGCCCTTACCTTCCCCACAAAACTCATCTGCTTTGACCTACAGAGTATATTTTGAGTCCTCTCCATGCAGTCTGCCCCATCTATCTGGTCTTAGTCACATGTCTTGTCAGTGTCCATAGGGATAGGACACCTAGGTCAGTAAAACAATACCAGACACATATTAGGTAATTCACAGAAAAACGTTTGGTAAATAATTGCATTCCATCAGAAAATTTTGAACAAGCTGGATGTTACCAAAGATGAAAATGTCATCTGATAGGAGACGGTGGTATTTGGGCTCTTTAATGTCGAGTACATATTAATAATCTGTATGCATATATAGCCATGGCAAGAATACATTAATTTGGAATATATAGAGTCATTCCAAATTACTCAGAAACCATAACACATGTAAGTGTCCAAACTTGTGTCATCAATTAATAAGTCTATGAAAATTTGACTCTGGATCTCTATTTACATCTCTGATATCACCACCTTTTCAGAGATGACAATGAAATAAACTTTTGGTGCTTTGTGTTGTTCTTTTAAATAATAAAGGGTCATTCCTGTAAGAAAAGTGGAATTTTTCTGCCTTGGATCAAGAAAAGATATCAAAACAATTCTGAAAGAAATGTGGAGAGAAAGTCTAACCATGAATTCATTTTACCTACTTGGCTAACACAAAGCTCCAAACAGAGCCACTCATCCTTATGTTCTTTATAACTCATATCAGAGCTTAAGTTGGTTCAGCATGCCAGCAAAACCCTGTTCAAATCTTAGAATGCCATGTGGGCAGTTCAAAGCCTGCCAAAGCCTATTTATAATCCATCTGAAGGCTCGTTTCATTCTCAGTGGATTTGCAAATTCAAACACAGTATAATACTGCAAAGGTCGTCAGTTCTCTCACTGTTTTTCATGATAATTCTAATTCTTTTTTTGCAATAAGCAGAAAAAAGAAACTTAGCACTTCTGAGCAAAACAGCAGTAAATGAAAATGAGAACTATAGTCAGGCCAGGTTTTGAACCACCTTCAATGCCAAAGTAACATGGGTAGAACTGAAACTCTAGGGCCAAAGCATATTTATAGAAGATTCATTTTGTAATGATATTCAAGAATGGATTATGGGTGGGGGTAACATTTTAAAAAATAATTCAGGAAAAAATTAAAGTCTGAATTAGGTGAGAGGTAATAAAAAAGAGAGATAGAGAGACAGGAGAATACATTTAAAAACAACAAGAAAGGCTTGGTTCTTAGTCATTTTTTACAGGGATTCATCACCAGCACAAAGAGCTAATTCTTCACAGACTATTCATTTGACTCAAATTATGCTACTCTATATTACCTCTTTCAGTGTTTATCCTCTGTCCCCAATCATATATTACAATCTTGGAATGTCTATAATATTCAGGCATCACATTCTTGTGGAGCGCCTAACTCAGAGGGTACCCCAAAGTATGTTCATGTTCAAAGCAGAGTGAGAAGTAATGATAGCATAACTTGGTTATTATATTATTATTATATATTAAACTGGGGAGAAGTCAAATATAAAGATAGCCTTTAACTAGAAACTTTCAGGACATTAATTTGTCTCTGTATCATCCTGTGTTGAACACTAATTCAATCCTGGGATCCAATAAATATTTGTTGAATAAATAAATTACATACAATCATATGCAAGCAAACAATAATTATGATTCAATGTAGAAATACCAACACGATCGCAATACATGGGAAGTGTTTGTCCTTTGAGCAACTCTTATTTGCAACATGCACTAATTTGCATATATAGTACAGTTAGTGCCTAAGAGACTGTCTCAAGCATTTTTATCTAGAAAAGGGTATGAGTGATATAAATCATAATTTATGCCAACTCATTTTAGAATCCACTTGATTTTTATGGGCCTGACTCCTTGTCCATCTTTCCAAGCAAGAATGTTTAAAATCTGTCAGTCTGGCTCCTAAATTATCATTACTTCCTAAAGAGTTAACACCCTTATCCATATGTCTGCATTCTTATTTAGCTGAAACATTAGAATATTTTTAGAAAACACATTATTTATTAAAGATGTCTGTAAGTGCAAAGCAGTGTATAAGATTCTGCTATATAGGCAGATGTCAATTTTAAAAATAGTCTGTTACTTTGTCCTATTTGTGACTCTTAAAAATATTTACATGAAAATGAATTAGATTAATAGTTCTGAATAACTGTTTCTCATATAATTCAACTTCCTAGCTCATATTTATACCAAAACTGCCCATTTCCTTTTTCACTTCCTTTATGTAGGTATCTTCTTCCTGTGGTGTCACATCTTTTTGTCTTTTCATACTGCCAACAAAGGTCTGTATAGTCAAAGCTATGGTTTTGCCAGTAGTCGTGTACAGATGTGAGAGTCTGAACATAAAGAAAGCTTGAGTGCTGAATAACTGATGCTTTTGAATTGTGGTGCTGGAGAAGACTCTTGAGAGTCCCTTGGATTTCAAGGAGATCAAATCAATCAATCCTAAAGGAAATCAACCTTGAATATTCGTCAGAAGTGCTGATGCTGAAGCTACAATACTTTGGCCACCTGATGTGAAGACCTGACTCACTGGAAAAGACTTTGATGCTGGGAAAGATTGAGGGCAAGAGGAGAAGGGGGCAACAGTGGATGAGATGGCTGGAAGACATCAGTGACTCAACACACACGAGTCTGAGCAAACTCTGAGAGAGAGTGAAGACAGGGAATCCTGGCATGCTTCAGTCCATTGAGTAGCAAAGAATGGGTCATGATTTAACAACCGAGCAACAACAATGTAGACATAGCTTTAGTCACAGTTATCAGGATTAGTTATTTAAACTAGTCTCTAATGTAACACTCAAAAGCCATTCCTTTTAATGAATAAAACATTACTCCAATAGCAACAACAAAAAACAAATTACAGTGGGAGTTTTTCAGCATCTCTGTATGGCATCTCCAATTGGCCACATGTAGATCATTCTGAAAAGATATTTTATCACATGTCAATGCTATTGAAACCAAACCATGTCATATTTTAATATTCTGATTATTTATTATGTGCCAGGCTTTATGCTAAGTGCTGGTGATTTAGTATTTACTTCAGTGATGAATGAGTATTTTACCTTCATAGACTTTACAGTTTATTAGAGCAGAAAAACAGTTAAATAAAGACTCACACTATATTGAGGCAAAGGACACCTCATAGCAATGCCACTAATTAACAATAATTGTTTTTAACTAACAATAATTGTACTTCTGGTGTAATTTTGTCCACCTTTCCTCATAAACCACAACATCAGATAACAGGATTGTTTGCCAATGTGAAAGAAATTTATTGACAATTCAGAGATGTTTCAGTTAAACAGTGCAGCCTAACATGTAGTGAGAATAACATGCTCACCATCTTGATATTTAATGGATAAAAAGTCCTGCAGAGAACTTTCAGTAGATGATTTTAAAACCCAGATTCCTAAACACATGGCCGGGGGAAAGCCAGTATCCATGGAGTTGAAACGGAGAAGAGATGACAAAACTTCTTCTTCCACTGGCTTCATGGAAGTTATGTTCCCCACACTAAAATTCAAAGAATTTATGAAGTATATTTGTTAGTTGTCAGACTCCTGGAATGATTTTTTTTTTTTAATCTTCTCCTGAGGTTTCCACTGTAGTCGAGTAAAAGCTGATGAATTTCATGGTAAATACAAGACAAACATTCTATCCTGGAACTTCAGCTGACTGTTCTCACTTTTGGCTCATTTGCATTTATTAAAATTCAGGTTTGGGACACTACATTTTATCTGCAGACTTTTTGCTTTAATTAACAGAGTAGATACATGTGTGGCAAGAACTGAAATTCTGAGTTTCCTTAAATATGGAGAAGTTATTCCGTGTTACCATATCCTTACCAAGCCATCAACTGTCACTTTAAGGTTGCTAAGAAAGGCGCTTCTGGAAACAGAATGAGATGTTAAGCAGATGAGGGTTTTTGCTGGTTTTGTTCATTAACCAGTTTCCTAGAAATACATCTTTTTATGGCATTCTACTAAGAATGTCTGGACTGTTTTTTTTAAAAGCACATATACAATAATTATATTAATAAATAATATTATATGAAACACTGCTATGTGCTCTTATGCCTGTTTGTATCTTACTAAAACCCACTGGAAGCAATCAAGTATAAGAATACAGAGATACAGAGACAGAATTCCCAAGTACCCTACCAGATGAAGCTCTAATACTCTCTAACCTGCTAATGGGAGAGCATAGTGACAATGTGCTGACCTCTCATTCTCCAAAGGGAATGTCCATCTCTACCCAAAATCGCCCTCCGAAAGCAACATGTAAGCTTCACCTCCAAGTTAGGGAGCCCTTTTGACAAAAGCAGTACTGTACTTCAACTCTGAGGTGACTTTTTATCTTTCACATTTTCCCATCGTTGAAATTGGGATAAATCTTCAGTTTAGGAAAAGTCATCCTTTAACTGGAAGTACTTTTCCTTTCTTAGTGGTATACTGAGCATAATAATGTACCTTTACATTGATGACACCTTAGAATGGATGAAATATGATTGCTCTCAACCTGTAGGGGTTTCAGATATGGCGGCAATAAATATTGGAAATATAGTAGGTCAAATGAAAGCCCTGTGGATTTCCTCTGAATAAAGATGCAGCAGAACAGATACTTTCCCACATGTGAGGCTGAACCTCAGGCCCCCTTTGACCTTTCTAGTACACCTGCACAGATAGGAAGTTCTATCTTCTGTAATAGCAGCTCGGAATATAAATGCCAGGATCTTGTTTTCATAAATAATGCAGGCCCGAGGGCTATTTTACCTTGATTGCTTATTCTCCATTCTCCAAAGCTTATAACTTATACCCAAATGATGTAACCTTACCATTTGCATTAATTCATGAATTTGAAACAAACCGTCTACAAGTTCCCTGGGGTGGTTTCCTTCCATTGGTATGCATGTAAATAGCACCAAAGCTGGCATAAAAATTAATGAACTATTTACTTTAGGAGCTTATGCATAGCTGTGAAAAAAAAAAACAAGCAAATGCTTAAGTTTATTAAAATAAAATTAAAGCTATAAAGTCTTAAATACTGAAGATAGTGTCTAAGTTTGAAAAATATAAACTAAAAGCAAACTGAAGATGGGAAGAAATAACTGTGGAGCACTTTTTGATGGTACTGCCCACTAACCAAAATATAGTCTGATTCTGGTACCACTATGGAATTTAGGAGACAAACTAGTAAGAACTCAAACCAATCAGGAAAATGGTAGTTCCAAACATCTGGGGTTTAGGCCAGAGATGAATATACATTTTAAACCTGCCTTTCGTTATTGACAATACCTATTCCCATTTTTATAGCACTGAGCCTTGTAATATAAACAGTTTCACATTTTATACATTTTGATAATAAACTCCTCAAAAAAACAGTAACCGTCCAATTTGACCATGTCTTTTTGAAATACCTTCCAACAGATGTCTCTGCCAACAGCCCCATAAGAATTAACCCTAGATTCACCAATCTTACCCATGAGAATTCTGGAGAACTTCCCACACTGCTCCTTCAATGCAGCTAATTGCAGTTTTAATTGCAACTATTCCTTATCTTGTAGAATGCTGATCTTACCAAATACATCCTAACTTCAGGGTCTAGGGATCTCCCTGGTGGCTCAGACGGTAAAGCATCTGCCTGCTGTGCGGGAGACCTGGGTTCAAGCCCTGGGTTGGGAAGATCTGCTGGAGAAGGAAATGGCAACCCACTCCAGTAATCTTGCCTGGAAAATTCCATGGACTGAGGAGCCTGGTAGGCTACAGTCCATGGAGTTGCAAAGAGTTGGACACAACTGAGCAACTTCACTTAACTCCACTTAACTTCNGGGTTCAAGCCCTGGGTTGGGAAGATCTGCTGGAGAAGGAAATGGCAACCCACTCCAGTAATCTTGCCTGGAAAATTCCATGGACTGAGGAGCCTGGTAGGCTACAGTCCATGGAGTTGCAAAGAGTTGGACACAACTGAGCAACTTCACTTAACTCCACTTAACTTCAGGGTCTAGATTTGCTCCTAATTTTGAAGTTGTTGTGATTTCTGCTTAAGTTTTTCATTTTTAAGATATTCAATACAGCATAGTTTTCTTTCTCTATGTTTCAGTTGCTTTAGAGAACCAAACTGAAAGATTCAGTTTTAAATAATCTGTTCATTTCAGTAAATTTTATCTTTTGGCAAGTTGTCTTTTTGCGCCCCCCTATGTCTTTGCTATATCAAAATATCAAACTCAAACCAATGTGAGTTGTTTAAGGAAGGAAATTCACAATTCTAATTAACATAAAATTGGACTTGATCCAAAAAAGTAGCAAAAGAGAGACCTGAAGAGTGGACTATTAAAAAGAGTGGCCTGAAGGACTAGGGGATCTGTATGCAACTGTTTTCATCATTCCATTTGAAAAAACCTAGAGAGGCTGAAAAGCAAATTATTCTTTCAACAAAAAGCTGCAGCTAGCCACACTTTCTGTTCTGATTCACAGATAGAAGAACTTCAAAATAGCTGCTTTGCAGAATCCTATATTGTTCCACATAAGATCATCCACTGCCTCAAAGTGATTTGCTAAGTGGTGCTGGTGGAAGGACCACTGCGAATTGGCACTGGGCCAAGACACTTGGCCATGCCTATCACCTGGAGGCCTCTTGAATGTTACAAGAGCAGCAGACCTGATGTTTCTGGATTCCTACCACATGGAACAGCCATAAATGGGTAGCAATGAAATAGATGAAAAGTGTTTTATGGGATAGCTCCATTTGGCCATGCATATAGAGAATAGTCACAAGACGACTGCGTGAGAAAAGGCTTGAAAGAGACTGTATTTAACACACAGTATCTATGAAAGCTAGAGTTATTAAAAGCACATCAGCCTAAAATAGAATTTTATTCAAATGCCTCAACACAGCTCTATCTTTTGATCACACATTACATTGGATTGGCCAAAAAGTTCATTTGGGTTTTTCCATATCATCTTCCAAAAAACCCAAATGGACTTCTTGGCCAACCCAATATTAGATTTATTGATACAGATGACAGAATGGTTGGCATATGCTGAAAGTTACTACACAGAGATGCATAGCTCATTTATATCAACTTTTCAATATCCTTTCAAGAAAAAGACTATGTAATTTGGAACAATATATAAGTCTGTATTTCTAAACAACTCATTCAATGATGTTACCTATATAATCACAACCAATGTGCTCCATTTCCATTCATAAAAGGTTCATATGTATGGAGAAACAGTGGAAACAGTGTCAGACTTTATCTTTTTGGGCTCCAAAATCACTACAGATAGTGACTGCAGCCATGAAATTAAAAGATGCTTACTCCTTGGAAGAAAAGTTATGACCAACTTAGANATAAAATAAAATATACCTGTTAACCGCTCCCCACCCAAAAAAAAAATAGAATTCTGGAGTGGGTTGCCATTCCTTTCTCCATGCTCCATCAAAATGTTTCATCTACTGTCTCTGGTGAAATAGACACGAATCTACTGTTGCCAGAAC
The DNA here is from genome assembly GCA_006410875.1 of Neotragus pygmaeus. Lineage (NCBI taxonomy): Eukaryota > Metazoa > Chordata > Mammalia > Artiodactyla > Bovidae > Neotragus > Neotragus pygmaeus. The sequence continues at coordinate 934,475 of SJYV01053815.1, forward strand.
TCTAACCCTCAGCTGCCACTTAGACTATTGCAGGTGCCTCTAACTTCTGCTTCTACATTTGCCCTTTTATTGATTATTCCTTGGAGAACAAGGTGATGATTTTTAAACTGTGAATCAGAGTATGTCACTCACCTGCTCAGAAACATCCACTGGCTTTCTAAAGTACACAGAATACAATGCAAACTTGTTTTCAGGCCCATACACTCTGACACCTGCCATCCATGCCTCTCTCTCTTTCCTTGGCTCCAGCCTGTTTGACCTTGCTCTTCCCACAATATGCCAAGCCTGTTTCTACCTGAGGACTTTTGTATTCGTTTTTTCCCTTGGCCTACAGCATGCCACTTGTTCTTTCATATCCTGCATGTTTCTGCTTAAATGTCAGCATCTCAGAGAGTCTGTCTCTGGTCACCTTTTCAAAAAGAGGCACTTCTCCTGACTATATCATTCTTAATCCTCTACCCTTCTTACTGACTCCTCTCAAACACTATTGCAACCTGACATTATATTGTATGTTTATTTTTTAACTGCATGTCTTCCTTGTACATACATAAATAACATAATCTGCACTAAGGCAACAATGTTTTTGGTCACTGCTATATTAACAGGACTCAAAGCCATGGCTAGCACATAGTAGGTGCTCAGTGAGTACTTGCTGAATGAATGAACAAACAAATGAATAAGAAATAAATAATGATATATTTCTAGTGGCTTAGCTTAGCGTCCTAATAGTGCAGATGATGGTTGGTGAGCAAAATGGGATAGTAAGAAGTGTACAGGGATTAGATTGAGTTCACATCCCAGTTTGGCTGCTTCCTAGCTATGTGACTTTGGCCAGTTTGCTTAGCCCCTCTGCCTGTGTCCTCATCTGTTAAAAAAGAAAAGGGAAAAAAAAAAAACCTATTATCTACCTTAACACTTAAAACTGTGTTTGAAGACCTGGTGGTGCAGAGGTTAAAGTGTCTGCCTGCAATGTGGGAGACCTGGGTTCAATCCCTGGGTCAGGAAGATCCCGGGAAGAAGGAAATGGCAACCCACTCAAGTATTCTTGCCTGGAGAATCCCATGCATGGAGAAGCTTGGTGGGCTACAGTCCACGGGTCGCAAAGAGTCAGACACGACTGAGCAACTTCACTTTCACTTTCATAATTAGGAAACTACTCTCTCCTAGTACTTTCCAGTATACATACATTCAAGTGGAACCTTGGATCAGAGGGTGCAACAAGTCTAAAATAGACCAAGTAGATGCAGAAGACTGAATTAGAGACTAAGACATGGAGAGCTTGGCCATGTTGCTTGGCCTACTCTTGCTTCCTTGTATGAAAAACAAGGGGGTGACAGACAGAGTGTCTGATGAACTATGGACAGAGGTCCGTGACATTGTACAGGAGACAGGGAGCAAGACCATCCCCAAGAAAAAGAAATCCAAAAGAGCAAAATGGTTGTCTGAGGAGGGCTTACAAATAGCTGTGAAAAGAAGAGAGGCAAAAGGCAAAGGAGAAAAGGAAAGACATACCCGTTTGAATGCAGAATTCCAAAGAATAGCAAGGAGAGATAAGAAAGCCTTCCTCAGGGATCAATGCAAAGAAATAGAGGAAAACAATAGAATGGGAAAGACTAGAGATCTCTTCATGGAGAAGGCAATGGCAAGCCACTCCAGTACTCTTGCCTGAAAAATCTCATGGACGGAGGAGCCTGGTAGGCTGCAGTCCATGGGGTCGCTAAGAGTCGGACACTACTGAGCAACTTCACTTTCACTTTTCACTTTCATGCATTGGAGAAGGAAATGGCAATCCACTCCAGTGTTCTTGCCTGGAGAATCCCTGGGATGGGGGAGCCTGGTGGGCTGCCCTCTATGGGATCATACAGTGTTGGACATGACTGCAGCGACTTAGCAGCAACNTTGGAGAAGGAAATGGCAGCCCACTCCAGTGTTCTTGCCTGGAGAATCCCAGGGACGGAGGAGCCTGATGAGCTGCCATCTATGGGGTCGCAGAGAGTCAGACACGACTGAAGGGACTTAGCAGCAGCAGAGCAGTAACGAAAAACATCCATATTGTAAATGTTGACTGTTTTCCCTTCTCATACATTCTTCTGTTACTTCAAATATTGTTAAAATACAAGCTTTTAGATTTTACACCTAGATCTTACTGATTCATGAAGATCAAAATCAAAAGGAAAATCTTCCCATTTATCAAGATCACAAACTAATCTGAAGAATCAAAATAAATTTGAGAATGTTTGGTACTTGACTCCAACCATAAACATTACTAATGCTTTGTTAAAATAACAATGACAACGATAATAATGAATGACAGAGACAACATATACTCAGCTAAGTGCCTATACTGGAGGCTTACAGTTTTTGTTCTTTTTTAATAACCAACTCTTGGGAAATTTAGTAACTATTAAAGCATCTACCAATAAAATCTCAAAAGAGGCATATAATTCAAAAAACATGGCTATTTGTCGCTTCTATCTGAAGACATTCACTGCATCAGAAAAGGGCTGATCCATCTGAATACTCATTTCTGATCACATTTAAACTGCATCATCTTTGAAATGATGAGTTCACTATTAAGGGACCAGATAGGGAGATACAAAAGAATTTACCTCTTGAGTAACTCTGTAGCAGGCTTTGTGTCTTACATAAATTTTACTTATCCCTCAGGTAGACAAATATTAACTCTGTTTTTACTTATTAGGAGACTAGTGCACACAATTTAGTCACGAAAAGGAATTCTGTATATTTCTAAAGTCCAGGTTCTCTCTTAACTCTCCTCCATTTCTAAGTATTTTGCCTGGAACCGTCTTGGCACCTTACATCATTTGGCTGGCTCTTTGTCATCCTTGGGGTCTGTGATGCCTCCTTCCATCGGTCCATTTGCTAAAGTCTTTTTATCTCATCTTCCCCCATAGACTGTGACATCCTAGAGGACAGGGTTCTTGCCTTTCTTTCCTTCAGGTTCCCAGCCTTGCTAACAGTTTCTGGCACATGGTAAACATTCACCAAGTGTTACCAGATCCCCATCTTGAGCTTTTTGTTTTAGAGAACTAAAGTTAAAATTTACATTTTTTTAAAAAGTCAAGCTTTGAACTCATTATCAAGCTGATCTTTCATTATGTGGGCTTTCACCTAAAAAGTGAGCATAACGTTTAGTCCTCACAAATACACCATAATATAAAGTGATGGCAAAATGTAAAGTTTCTCAAAACCATGTTAAGACAACAAAAGAGACAAGTGCAGTCCACTGGTTTTGAATTTTCTACAAAAAGTTTGACACAGATACACACATAACAACATACATCCGTGTAAAAAGTGCAGATCCTTAATGTATATAGAGGGAAATCACATTAACAGTTAATCAAAAGTTAATGCTTAGAAAAACTAGCAAGCTGTATTTAATTAAGGCAATGAACAAGATGAGGAAGAAGACCGATTCCTGGAGTTTATTTGAGATAGCACGTTGGAGGTTCGCTAGTAGCTCAGACAGTAAAGACTGCCCACAATGTGAAAGAAGCGGGTTCAATGCCTGGGTCGGGATGATCCCCTGGAGAAAGAAATGGCAACCCACTCCAGTATTCTGGCCTGGAGAATTCTGTGGACAGAGGAGCCCAGCAGGCTACAGTCCATGGGGTCGCAAAGAGTAGGACACGACTGAGTGGCTACCACTTTGACTTCACTGGAGCTTGGATGGGGGAGGCAGTGAGAGGACAGTGCTGCTGGAATTGGATTATGCTTGGCTCCCTGGTAAGAGGACCCCTGGGGAAGATGCCCCTGGGGGAATATTTGCTTATGGAGCATATGAGCATGACCCACAATAAAGTGGCAAATTATGCCTAGATCAGACACACTAATACCCACTCTTTCTTTTGGATTAGAGAGCACAGAGCTGCTTCCTCCCTAGGGCAAAACTGAGAGCAAAAAAATGTTTTTTCTTCCACCTACAGTAAATATTTGAGGAAGTTTAGGAGCAAATTGATTTTCAAAATAAAAACAAAACAGCCTTTCTATGCACTTTCTATTCAGGGTCTCTAGAGGTACACTGGGCCGATTGGAGGATGGTGCCTCAGAATTTGAAAAAAATAATAATAAATTGGTTTCTTTGTCCTTCTGGCTTTTCCAAACTAAAATTTATTTCAGGGATCCCTATAGGCAGAACTACCAAACAGGCAACTGCTTCTTGCCCAAAGACATATTCTAGTCTCAACAGAAAATCTCCCAATAATTTAAACCCTCCCTGGGGAATCAGCAGAGATGACTGTGGGCAATCTGGCTCTGCACCTATAATCTATATTGGCCAAGACAAAGTGAGCTTTATTAGTCACTTTAATACTATGGAAGGTCACCCAAATTATGATTTTTACTACAATTAGCTTACAGCACAGTCATAACATATCTCAGCTGCAGCACGGTTCTACTGGGAAGGAAAATTCTTTCATAATTCAAAAATATCATAAAAACTATTTTCAATGTGATCTTTAATACAAAATAGACAGTTACCAATATAACTGAGGGAAGGAACATGGACATAAAGGATGTCCTTTGGAAAAATATTGGAACATAAAATCTTATATGAATCATAAACAAAATTTACAAGCAATGTAACTCTGGGGAGAATGCACACTGGATATGGATCTCCCTATAACACTGATTCTCAAAAAAACGACCTAGTTGGCTCTCATTTAATCTGATATTAGTATTATCAACAGCAATCGTCAATCTTTTAATTCTCTTTTTAAGGATAGCAAGTAAGCAAATTAGATGACAATTACCCATACATATCTTGAGGCCTGGAAAAAAGTGTCCTTTGCAATATATTAAATAACATATTAAATAACAATATATTAAAAAACAACAATTTATTAAACAACATTAAACATATGGACATGTTTTGTAAAATTTTTAAATGCATAGACTACAGTTGATCTTCATCTAAGCTGGTCAGACTGAACTGAATAGCTATTACCATATTGATTCCCTTATAACTATCAAAATGAGCTTTTCATACCCCAGGTGTATTATCACTTCTTATAATAAAATGAATCAGATTAACTAGCACAATATAGAAGGCAATGGCACCCCACTCCAGTACTCTTGCCTGGAAAATCCCACGAGCGGAGGAGCCTGGTGGGCTACAGTCCATGGGGTCGCGAAGAGTCGGACACAACTGAGAGACTTCACCTTCACTTTTCACTTTCATGCGTTGGAGAAGGAAATGGCACCCCACTCCAGTACTCTTGCCTGGAGAATCCCAGGGATGGGGGAGCCTGGTGGGCTGCAGTCCATGGGGTCACAAAGAGTTGGACATGACTGAAGCGACTTAGCAGCAGCATAGAATGACAGTGACAGAAGACGATGTGGCTGGAGACAGGTAAATTTCCTTGTGCCCTAAGAACCCCTTTAGGAAAGATAATTACAATATGTCTCAACTGTTGAGTGAGTGTTTACATNACAAAGAGTTGGACATGACTGAAGCGACTTAGCAGCAGCATAGAATGACAGTGACAGAAGACGATGTGGCTGGAGACAGGTAAATTTCCTTGTGCCCTAAGAACCCCTTTAGGAAAGATAATTACAATATGTCTCAACTGTTGAGTGAGTGTTTACATGCCATAAAGTATGCTAAGTTTGTTATATAATTTATTCTATTTATCTTCACAAAACACCCTTAGGATAGAGGTGTTATCATCCCTATTTTACCAAATAGGGACAAAATGTTTAGAGTTTACCAAATAGGGACAAAATGTGTCTGGATTCTCAAAGCAGGGAAACTACAGAACTGAGCCTCAGTCAATGTGTAAAGGACACAACTGAGCACAGATTACTCGTAAATCTTCTTTTGAATCTACCCAACCTGCAGACAGGGAGGCTTTTTCCTCCCCCGTGCCCCACTGACTTTTTTTAAGACCTTAGAAATATTTTCAGTTTAACAAGTTCCAGTGGACATAGCCACTCCCCATTTTAATTGTTCAGCATTACACAGCACTTTCTCTTCCTGTTGCTTTGAAAGCCCCCCAAACTAGGGTTTCTTCTCTAACTATCCTTCAAGATCGTTTCAAGCCTCTTTCTCCTCCCCAACCATTATTTACTATTAGAGGACCTCTGTTCTATTCTTACAGCACACTCCTAGCCTACCTTATCCCATTCCTGCCTGTGACTTCAAATATCATCATCATCTCTATGCCACTGAATTCAAATGGCACAACTAATCTGAAAGAGGAGAGCCATTCAGGGAACACAAGAGTCAGCATGTATGTACGTATTGCTTATGTTAACCAAAATGATAACTGTAGAGTTTTAAACTCTATTAAATCACACATGAGTAAAAATGAACATTTTCTTGGATAAAAATTGGTCCAAATTAACCTTTTAGGAAAAATGAAGAATTCTGTTGCATTTCTTTACTATACATACTATTTGTACCGTCTATTTTCACTTTGTTATTAAAACACACAATATGGGGCTTCCCTGGTGGTCCAGTGGTTAAGAATCTGCCTTGCAACGCAAGGGACACTGGTTCAACCCCTGGTCTGGGAAGATCTCGCATGCCGTGGAGCAACTAAGCCCATGCACCCCAACTACTGAGCCTACACTCTGGAGACCGAGGGCCCTGGAGCCCGAGCTTCTCAGGAAGAAGCCACCAACAACAAGAAGCCAGCCCACCACAATGAGGAGGAACCTTATCTGCTACAACTACAAAAAGCTTGCGTGCAGCAAGGAGGACCCAGGGCAGCCAAAAATAAATAAGTAAGCCTTTCTTAAAAAAACACACAATGTATATCCATGAAAGCATTCTGGGGATATCCATGATCATTTCCTTAAGTCTATGACTTGGAAGATACTATATTTACATTTTTGAGACATTTTATTTTACTATTTCAAATCCAACTGGCTAATTATTTCACGGAAATCAACTATGACCTTGTAGTCATGGTGTAGGAAGAGCTTGTCCAAAGTGCAACTAATATCCAATCTAACATACGAGCAAAGTTTTCTGAGACGGTCACATAACAAGCATCAAATGTTTGGATGAGCAACAAGGGGGTTCAGGGAAAGGCGAGCTGATGTCAATGTCAGAGCCAGTTGGGGCCTTATCTCCTGTACTAAATCCTTCATTGTAGCACTGAGAAAGCTGATAGTTCTATGGAGAATCCTTTCTTAAACAGCCATGGTCCTCAAACTTAACATACCCTTTTAAAGTAATTTTAAAAAGACCATGTACCCCTCACAGAGGGTTATATTTAATTTATTAAATGTAAGTTTAAATTTTTAATTTTAATTTTGAGATGAACATTTAATTTTTCATAGTGCCTTTAAATAGCAAGGACTATGAGCTGTGCCACATTAAAAATAATGTTTTGGAATAAAACTCACATAAGCATTTTAATTAATCCAGAGTTATCTAAATACTAGAGAGAATGACATAAACAAGATTTTATTTACAGCTTGAAGTTTTGCTTTATTCCTATTTGTTTCTGAAAGCATAATTTCTATCCTATTCTCACTGAATTTTACACTAGTGTAATAAGTTTTATGCCTGAAAGTCTTTCTATTGATATTTCTCTGCAATAAAAATATGCAGAAAAGACTTTAAAAACTCCTCAAGACCATATAAGTAAGTGTAAAAATAACTGTCTTCTGGATTTAATTGCAATTAAAATTATTTGAAGGGGACAATTATCAAAACAAAATGTATCTGAAGTTGTGGTGATTATTAAACAGATCACAATTACTAGAAGTTAATCTCTTAATGAAATGGATAGCTTGGCCTTTTTCCATTTATTTCATGTATCCCATGGGTGACCATTACTTAGTGCTACAAGAAGACAGTACCCAGCATCAACTTTCTTCCATTTTCAGTTTGTTATTGTCTTTATTACTGTAACTGTGGAGATTCTTTGTTTACATAAGTAAATAGATGGAAATGGAAGAAGTGTCTTCCATTATAGCAGTGTCACTCAAATCCTTGAACTCCTCAGCTATATGCCAGAAGTCAGTGATCTTTCATCAAAAATTATTTTAATCATATATTGGCTGACAACTCAATTAGGCCCTTCTGCAACTTTGCTTAAATAAAGAACTGTAAACCACTTGACTTGCTAATAGATTTGTTACACAGTCAGAGCCATTTCACCTGTCAATACTAAAACCAAATTGTCTCTTACTTTTTTATGGTGGTGGAGGGTGAGGGGTGGAGGGAGGTGGGTATCCTCAAAGTTCTGAGTCTATATACCAGTGAGAAAGCCTGATATAACCCCAGGGAATACAGTTTAAAGTCTACTACACAATAGCGTGATGGCAATTTATACTACATGTACATATATTCACTTCTCCTGAGAGTATACTATGGAGTAAAACTATAGCACACCAATTTGAATCAAATAAGTTCAACTGAAGATCTCCCAAGGATCTTCCTTTATTATCAGCAAATAAGCATACACACATTAATGGTTCAAATATCTATTGCAATTCAGTGTTAAGACAAGTTATGCAGAAATCTTCCAAAGAACGCCAGGACTTATTTTTATATGCCCAACAAGACTGTATCAGCCAAATAAGGTAATGCATTATTAGTAATACTCATTCATCCATTCAGCTATGATTTTTGGAAAGCAACTAGATGTATTTCCTTAGTTGGGTTCTGAGAAATAGAAAATTGGCTCAAACCTAAACAATGTTTTCTGGCTCCAAACACCATTTCTCAGAGTTACAAGGACTTATTAAGAAAGCAGCCAAGTACTTAGAGCAGTGTTGAGCAGTTTTTCACCTTTAGGAGACTACAAGCTGAGGCTTTCCTTGTTCTGTGGTAAACCCATGGAACCCACAACCAAATAAACACAATGCAGCTGAGAATGCCAACAGCACAACCTCTAAAAAACCAAGTGTGTGTCAATTTTTATTTGTAAAATATAGTTCCTTCAGAAACACTTATTCTTTGGTTTGTATTTTTAGCATATATTTGCCATGAGATGAAACTGTAGGAGAAATTTTACTAAGAATGAAAAGGAAGAAAACAAAAAGCAAGAGAGCCCAGGGCCTTTGCTAGGCACTAAAATCATAAGCAAAATGTTTATATTTGTAATTTATAGATAATTTAACACCTATGCTTTTTTTCCTTTTCCTGTAGGAACTATATTGAAGCAGATCTCCCCGCTCCAGGAAAGCCAAAGGAAAAATAATCCTCACTGACAAAGTGGGATTGCAATAGTTCTTACTTACTCCTTGCCTTAAAGCCACCTTAACAAATGGCGCTGTCCACGCATCTTTTTTATAATATGTATGTGTAGGCAAGGGGGTTGAGGGGGTGGGCAGTCCGCTTTCTAAGATGATTCTCCATGACCCACACCCTTGCCAAATCATCTCCATCTCTGGCATGAGAGACACCTGTGATATGATGGGCAGCCCTCCTGTGGTGAGGTTACTTGCTGCAGCTGACTTGAGAAAAACATGCCTCGCTTCACTGGGGCCTAGCCAATCACACGAGCGCTTAAAACCTGCCTGGGGACATCAAGTCAGAGATGTGAAGCATGAGAGGGAAATTCTCTGTCATAGCTTTTGAAGATGTAGGNCTTGCCTGGAGAATTCTATGGACTACAGACCATGGAGTCGCAAAGAGTCAGACACAACTGAGCAACTAACACTTTCACTTTTCCCTTTCATATGTACATGAAAAACATACATATTTTATATATATATATATATATATATATATGGTATTGACAATTACTATAATCAACATATATAATATTTGACACAAACATATGATTAAAACCATCCCTCCCAAATATTACTTAGGAAAATACTTTACTTCTATCTTACTTTGATGCTAAATATTGCCTTGTCAGAAAAACTCCACCTACCTAAGATAACATTAGCTTTACTGTCACCTTGTCCTGAGCACCCTCTAATACTGCTACGTTATTGCTTTTTTACTTTAACACCACTTATCAACCTTGCCTATCATCTATCATCTCAACTAGAAAGTTATCTTCATCAGAAGAAGGAATTTTTATTTGTCTATGCCAATTTACAGTGCTGAAACAGCTACTGGCATACAGTAGGCATTTAATAAATATGAATCAAATCAATGAATAATTTAATACTTTATAAAACCTATGACACCCCAAACCTACGACAACCACAGTTTATTACTAAACAGTAAATATTTTTAAATCATGCCTTATCTCAACATGCTAACATTCTTAACGATCAATACTGCTGAAGAGTGCAGAAAAAAATAAGCCTAACACATAACCCTCACCTTGCAAATAAGAGTATTGAATTTCAAAAGGAGCAAGTTAAAAAATCAGTCAAGGGCTGATTTGAGCCTTCCTCTCATGTTTCTGTGTCCTAGGTTTCGTGGCAATGAGAGTCCCCCATAACATGAAAATGGGGGCATATCCACTTCAGTCATGTCCAACTCTTTGTGACCCTATGACCATAGCCTGCCAGGCTTCTCTGTCCATGGGATTCTCTAGGCAAGAATACTGGAGTGGGTTGCCATGCCCTCCTCCAGGGGATCTTCCTGACCCAGGGATCAGATTGAACCCACCCACATCTCTATGCATCGGCAGGCAGGGTTTTTACCATCAGTGCCACCTGGGGATACCATCTTCATATTATGTTCCTTTAAATTCATTTGCAATAACATGACTATATTTTAACTCTTACTTCTTTTTTTCTTAACAATACATTAAAATGTAGCACATACAACAAACCACCATGCACATACCAGCCACATACTTTAAGAAAATAAAAGATGAGAAACTCCACAAATAAAGTTGAAATCCTATTCAATGCTCCCCAGTTCCATTACCCTCGGCCTTCCCAAAGAAGGCAAACACTAGGCTGAATTTGCTGTGTAGCTTCCAATCTGCCATCTATACTTTGACACCTAAACAGATCAGTATTGTTTTGTGTGTTTTTAATTATATGAGTAGCATAATGTACATATCTAATTTCTTATCACTTTACATTTTGTTTTTGATATTATATATTTTTCAATAGATAAATAATACATTTTAATCAATACATGTAAGTTCATCATATGATGAAATTATTCATTTTTCTTGTATATCCTTCCATGAGTTAATGTCTTCTTTCAATCATTTCCTTTGGTCAACTCATTTTATCTACCTGATATTTTATGAGGTAGACACTGTTGGTTGGGTAGTCCCAAGCCCAATCCAAATCCCCCTTTTTCTATAGAGTCTGAAAAAGCAAACTCTTCCTGTTCTCTAGTTTCCTTTGCATCTGGGAGAAGCCATGTGACATGAATCTGTCCCTCTAGACACTGGCAGCTAGTTGAACAGTGGACTCTGGTAAAATTTTTGCTTTCCTAAGACACAGGCTAAAGATCCTTGTGCACCTTTCTTTCCTCCATTTCCTTTTGAATATGAGCCAACTACCTGGAACTCTGGCAGGTATCTTGAAACCATGAGGGAAAAAAATAAAACAAACAAACAAAAAACTGTATGGATGCTGGCTTTCACATCTCCGAGCTAGTGCAAACATGCCATCATTGATGTATATATAAATAAGTTCCCTTATCTGTGAGAAAATTCAAATCTACCATTATTATGTTTCTGTATACTTGCAACTGAAAATATTGTTAACCCATACCCATTTCTTCACCATTATATTTACTTCCAATTCATTATATTTTTCCTTCACTTCAATAGATCTCACTTTTTAATTGTGGCCCCTCCTACTTAGAAAGTATGTTTTCTACTTCACATCATTTTATAAAAGCACAATTCTAATCATGCATAAATCTTTGAAGGAGGAAAGAGAGTGGTTGCTATTTTTAATAGAGTAGTAATCACAGTAAGCCTCACTGAAAAGCGAGCAAAACCTGAAGATGATTGATAATTTTGAAAACCGTATCTTATTTTTTCAGAAGATATTGAGATACTCTTAAAGTTACTTTGCAGTGGTACTTCACCTATAGATGAAGGTAATCCAGTCTTTTTCAGATCAGACACCATTTATTCATGTATTCAGACACTATTCAGTGAGAGACCAAGAGCTAGCAGAAAGGAGACTTACAAAAGAGTAGAAATGGGGCTTTCCTTGGGAGTTCACAGCCAAGGAGAGAGGGGGAGAGGAGGTCCTAGGACCTTGCAAGGTGCCAGGCACGATACAGATGAATGTGCAAGCCCTATGACTTTGAGGAGAATGAAGGCGCATGGCTCCCTAGACAATCGCCGACTGCATCCTGGCGGATTTAACCCCTGACTTGACATTTCATGATGAGCAGAAAATCAAGAAGCAGGCAGGAGCATTCCAGAGAGAAAGAAAGGCATGATAAAAGATAAGAAGCACCCAAGCAGTTTTAGGCAACTAGTCGTCATTCATCATGAAGGAAGAAGCCTCAGTGTGAGCCACAGTGTGAAGAAGATGCAGGCTGTGCTGACTGACAAGGGAAAACCTAGTGGAGAAGCTGGGATCCAATTCCATAGGTACAAAAAAATGAAGACTCTTAAGCAATAAAAAAATAATCACATGTCCTCCAAAGTAGTTTTAAATGTGTTCAGAGTCTACAAAAAGGTACATGTATATATTTAATATTCTGCAGATACCAAGAAACATGTTTTAATTTCTGACGAGCTAAGTATATACTCCAGCTTCAAACATCAATTTTTAAATTGCCCTGCCCAGACTTGTGGTTAGCAGATGCAAACTATGATATATAGAATGGATAAGCAACAAGGTCCTCCAACTGTACAGTGCAGGGAACTATATTCAATCCTGTGATAAACGGTAACAGAACGGAATATGAAAAAGAATGCATCTGTATGTACACCTGAGTCACTCGGCTGTGCAGGGACTTAGGTAAAGCATGCCCTTAATATTTTAATTGTTAAAGCATAAAATCATAATCCAATTCACATTGAAAATTTTCACAAGGTCTAAAACTGTGTGATGTCACTGAAGCAGTCCTAAAACTCCCAAATTAACACAACATTGTAAGTTAACTATACTTCAATGAAATAAATTTTTAAAAATTGTCATGTCCAGATGGAATCACTGGGATCCCTACAAGTAAATCGTGTGCCTGGCTCCTCTTTTGGCACATGTGATTTGATTAATCGGAAGCCAGAAGCCAGAGAAGCTTCACCCACTGGCTTTTCCCTTGTCTTCCAGGGCACATGCTCCACTTCCTGTTCACAATGCTCAGCTTCTTCTCCCTCTCTTTTGCCTCACAATAATTATATTCAGAACACATCTGAAAACAAAGGGTTGGGCGTGAATTCCAACAGGTGTAATTAATGTCAAGTGCTCCTGCAAGTGCTCCTGCTGCCTCTTCCACCTGCTGCCTTTCGTGGCTGCCTTCATAATGCCGAGTCCATCTGTTGAAAATGTGCATCCAGAATTCATCATTTTACATCCTGAGAGGCACCTGAACCCTCTTGTCCCCTCTTTAAGTGAGCCCTCAGAGAGTCACTTTATAGGCACAATTAGTTAAGTGTTGTGATGCCACGGGGATCAAGCACAATGGTTACGCACAGCACTCTTAGTATTTCAAAGTGGTTTGTTCATAGTCAGAGAGTTGGCTCAATAAAAAAAGAGAAAAGCGCCCCAATCCTGTAGTTTACTATTTTGCTTATAAAGCTGAGAAAGTAAAGAATCTGCCTGCAGTGCAGGAGATCTGGGTTTGATCCCCGGATTGAGAAGATCCCCTGGAGAAGGGAATGGCAACCCACTCTAGTATTCTTGCCTGGGGAATGACATGGACCTGGGAGCCTGGAGGGCTACAGTCCATGGTGTCACAAAGAGTCGGACATGACTGAGCGACTAACAGTTTCACTTATGAGTAGAAAGTATGTACTAGGGATTAATTTTATATTTGTTTATGTGTGTGTGTGTGTGTATAATTCTCACATACATGTTTATGTGTATACACACACACACATTTATACATAGATACTTTTGTCACCATCATATGTAACATGGGTGATGATACACTGGCCACGTTAAACTGCTGTGTCCACAAAGACTTTTAAGTGGAAGTGGAAAGCCAGTTAGGATTCTTCCAGTGCTGCTGCAGCTGCTGCTAAGTCACTTCAGTCGTGTCCTTCTCTGTGCGACCCCATAGATGGCAGCCCACCAGGCTCCCCTCCTCTGGGATTCTCCAGGCAAGAACACTGGAGTGGGTTGCCATTTCCTTCTCCAATGCATGAAAGGGAAAAGTGAAAATGAAGTCGCTCAGTCGTGTGCAACTATTCGCGACCCCATGGACTGCAGCCCACCAGGCTCTTCCACCCATGGGATTTTCCAGGCAAGGATACTGGAGTGGGGTGCCATTGCCTTCTCCATCTTCCTGTGCTATTTCTGACCAAATGTGCTTCAAACATGAATGAGGACATTAAAAAACAAAATTCTGATAGGATAAGGCAACGAAAAATAAGATAGAGACTAGTAGAGTAGAAAATAGGGTAACAATGGTCTTAACTACAGAAATGGCATCCCTCCCCACTTCGCACCCACAGGGCTTCCAACTTACTTGCTGGTTATCCAGTGATCTCAGCTAGGCACCATGAGGTGAGTCAAGAAATGAATTATATTCATAGCTGATGACAATGTATGACTTTTATCTTTGAAGAGTATTTGCAATTTCAGAAAATTCCTTGAGTTGTAATGGCTTAAAATATATACACATACACAAAAACATTCACTGTACCTCTGATAGTGTAGCTGGAGTTGGCCGAGAAGTTAGATAATACAGTTATCTGAGGGAAGTTATGATGAAGGTATTTCAGCGCTTCTTAAAACATTTACAGCAAAAGTGCTGCCTCTTCTAGTTACACATAAGAGTGGTGTTGACTCCTAGCTGGACAAATACTCTTTGGCGAAAGGGAATATAACATATTTAGTTCACCAAAAAGGTCAGTCAGGTTTTCCTGTAAGTTCTTTTAAAAAATCCAAATGAACTTTTTAGCCAACCCAAAAGATTGTCCTAAAATGATCATTCCTAAAGGTCAGAAGATTTTTTTTTTTAATTCTTGCAGACTAGAGGGATTTTTATAATACTTATGTAAACTATGTGTTTACTATTTTAATTGTTAAAACATAAAATGATTCAATTTCACATTGAAACTTTTCATAAGATCTAGAACGTGTGTGTAATATTCACTGAAGTATTCCTAAAACCCAGCACTTAGAACATGACATGTGATCAGTAAATATGTGTTGAGTGAGCATCAACCTTCTATGGTAGCTATTACTATCAGCATTTTAAAGATGAAGGTCTTGAGGCTCAAAGTTGAGTGAATTCCTCAACTATTTTTGGTGATTTTGCTACAGAAACAATGAACTGTGGCAGCTTGCTTCTTTGACATCTTCCTAAAAAAAAAAATCCACCATCTATCAATTCTCCTGCTTGGAGAGCCCAAGCAGTCTCAGTCTCAATCCGAATAACAAACAACTGACCACAAAGCACATCCAGACCTGCTGAGGAATGACTAAGGCAACCCCCTGGCCTTGTGAGGCAAAGGATACATATGTAATAAAGTCCTATAAAAATGTTGTTGTTGATATCGTTGTTGTTGTTGTTCAGGCGCTAAGTCATGTCTGACTCTTTGTGACCCTGTAGACTGTAGCATGCCAGGCTCCCCTGTCCTCCACTATCTCCCAGAGTTTGCTCAAATCCACGTCCACAGAGTGGGTGATGCTATCTAACCATCTCATCCTCTGCCACCCCCTTCTCCTTTGAAAAGGTATGAAAAGGTACCTTTGCATTAAAGCAGTTTAACCATGTAAAACAAATGCAGTTGTCTCCTACACATTGCCTAGGCACTTTCCTCAAACTTATAAGGGGGAAAACTTGGTTAGAATTTAAATTCCTCTCTTCTGTGGTGATGACACCAGTACATGTGGAGCAGAAGGAGAGAACAGTCAGAATATAGCAAACACCTGAGTTTCAGATAAAGAGCGAGCAGAGGGTCCTCCTACATCCCCAGGATTTTCCCATCCAGTGTTCTCTGGGTCAGGCTGACAAAAGGGTTATTTACCAAAGAGAAGCCTCCTGAGATTGCCATCATGGTCCTGGAAACTCCAGCCAACCACAGGACCCTGAATCATTCTCATTGATATTTAAGCTTTTAGGGACCAAAACCATAGCTAAGCGGGAAGGGGTGATTTTAGCAGCTATCCCTTCCTTGAGAACTACCAGCCAACTAGCTTACTTGGGCTTGCCTATACTTACTGTATTAATCTCCTAATAACGTGTGCTAACATTTTAAGAATTTTACAATTTGAGAATGTTTTGAGCCGCTCTAATTAATTAAACTATGTTTCACTGTGTACCAATAATACAAGACGAAATTTAAGAACAGATTCAATAAAAGATGCCAAAACAAATGATTATGTGAATTCAAAGGAGGAGAACTCATCTGATTTGGAGAAGAGAGGAAATGAATCATGGACAGAGCAGCACTTGAAGTTTGCCTTAAAAACTAGATAGTATTCTGATAGAAATAAGGGGATAATTCTAAGTACAGGCAACAAACGGAACAAAGGGACCAAAGTAGCTATTGTTAGGAATTGTGGAAATAAAGCAGTACTTTAGTTTTACTAGATCACAGGGTAGGAGTAGGAAATGAAGCATGCGGGAGTTTAAGGAAAGGAATACTGATTACAGACAGTCTTGAATGCTCTGATAAGAACTACGAGCAAAATGTTGGTAGGACTGAGAGACCCCAAAAGGTTTTGACCATGGAGTAAGGGGACTTAGCATGATAGGATAAATCCGATGATTCCCAAACCTAAATTTTGAATTCTAATCTCTTAATCAAACTAAAGCTCCAAAGATATCAAACCTTGCATTTCACTATAAACTAAAAGTCCCCTATTACTGACAAACGTTATTGTCTCTACTTCTTGATAACCAAGTCTAAGCTATGAGTCAGCTTTGATTTTCAGCATCAGGTTATCAATCACTATGTAACTGGATTTAGTAACTATATAGGTGATGAGGATAGAACAGAGAAGGATCTCACATCAGCATGTTCTGTGGCAAGGGGTGGAGGGATCCCTCAAAAAAAGACCACAGCATATCATTGAGATGCTCCAAATGCTGTGAAGTGGAAACTAAAGACGCAGATATCCTGCATACAAGCAAGACAGGCAGCAGAAAACAGAGACACAATAACAATAAACAATAAAATCCAAGAAGGGGGCAGGGAGTGGTCACCTGGTCAATAAGTTTTAAGGACATAAAATCAGACAAAAAGATAGGAGACTGGTGTTAGGTACAAGGTGAGAACAGGAGTAAAGGAATAAAACAAGAGACCAGATAATAGCACCAGGAAACATGTTTAGCGGCGATCTGTTAGGTAAGAAATGGCTGCAAGGCTCATTGCGTTTTCAATGTGGGCTGGCCTGGTTCCAGGAACAGGAGTGAAGCTGAGCTTCCAGATGGGGTAAGGAGAACTCGATGGATGGTGGATGAATGTGGGGGCAGGGAGGTAGCTGGGCAACCCTCCAAATCCATTTGACATTTTCACTTAAGAGTTATTTTTCAAACCTTTAATCTTTTCAGAACTTTTTATATATGCCCTTTCTACATCCCCGTGTCCTTTCTGTAATGAAATGAGGAAATTGAGATATGATATAGAGATGAGAGGGAGCTTATGTCTTTATAGCAGAAACCACTTTTAAGTAAAGTTTTTCTACATCTGAGCTGGGATGAGTAGGATTTACATTAAAGCCATCAGAGGCCATTCATATAGCCTCATGAAGCACTGCAGTGTTGCTGACACTGGAAATTGATGCTAATTAAATCTGATGAAACTAGAGGAGATTCAACAAAAGGCAACAGAAAAATCAAGGGATGAATGGACAGCTGCATAAGAATGATGACATGCTGACTTATATACTAAATTCTAGGCTTCTATAACAAAGGAGGTAAAACTTGAAGGCAGAGATGGTTTTCTAATAAATAAAAGAAAGCAAAATTGATGTAGGTAATTTCTACTTTACGCCACAATGCATTCTTGGAAATCACACCATAAAACAGCTTGTATTTTCCCTCAGGAGTAATTTTGTAATTGGATATTGTGTTCCTGAATAAGGATTTGTTTTTCAAATAAATCAGAGATATGATCAACAATATGCTATAAAGGCGAGGCTAGAACAATGTTAGGCCTGTGTAATAATTTAAAATATCGTCATTATATTCCTTGTCCTATAAAATGGACATAAATGAACAGCACATGTTGATTATACAAGGGGCCCAAATGCACTATAAAACTGTACACACCACACATAATATTATAACTTTGCTGCCTCATAAATTTGACCTATCTAAAAATGAATACATGACTAGCTATCACAAACATAATTTAAATATTTAATCAACAATATTGAGTGCCTTCTTAGAATTCAGATAGAATATTTTGGAAAGCTAGTATTGGAACTTGAAAGTGAGGTATAAAAATAGGATGTGATACTCCTTGAATATTTGTGGGGGGTTTTTGTTACTTTCTATTGCTATCTATTTAACTTATGTGTAGCTGATTCTATTCTAAGCATATTATAAGTACTAATTTATTTAACCCTCATAATGAAACTGTAACACTGGCACAATTATTACACTCATTACAACTGAGAAGTGAGGCAACGTGTCTAAAATCAAACACCTGTTAAGGTATAAAGCCAGGATTGGAAGCCAGAATCCAAATGACTAGTCTATACTACCTCTCCATATGTGGCTTTTTCTCTCAAAACGTCCTTGTAACAAGTAAAAGCATTATAATGACAGTTGAGTTATATGTATATACACTACATAATGTATATACATACATAATATTTACAAACATGCATACTAGGTATAATATGGCTTTTGACTATAAATAGGGCTTCCTGGTGGTTCGATGGTAAGGAATCTGTGTGCAATGCCGGGGACCTGGATTCAATATCTGTACAGGGAAGCTCCGCAGGAGAACTGAATGACTATCCACTCCAGGATTCTCGCTTGGAGAAAACCATTAACTGAGGAGCCTAGCAGGCTACAGTCCATGGGGTCCCAAAGAGTCGGACACAGCTAGGTGATTAACTAATGCATGTGACTATAAATAACTATTAAATATATATCATATTGTATTTATTGGAGAAGGTAATGGTACCCCACTCCAGTACTCTTGCCTGGAAAATCCCATGGATGGAAGAGCCTGGTAGGCTGCAGTCCATGGGGTCTCTAGGAGCCGGACACAACTTCACTTTCACTTTTCACTTTCATGCATTGGAGAAGGAAATGGCAACCCACTCCAGTGTTCTTGCCTGGAGAATCCCAGGGATGGGGGAGCCTGGTGGAATGCCGTATATGGGGTCACACAGAGTTGGACACGACTGAAGCGACGTAGCAACAGCAGCAGCAGCATTATATTTATATATAATATAGTAACCGAATGCTGGACAATTATATTACCATAAATAATACTAGTTAGCCAATTTCTGAGGAACATGCAAATATTAATGTGAAAAAGTTATACTGGATCTGCCAATTTCATATACATACATGTAAACATATGCAATAAATATGCATTAAGAATATACTTATTTTTATTGGGAAAATAACTAAACCTCCATTTTAATACAAGAGTAAGATTTCAATATATGTATCACTGAATAAAGACAAAGTTGATAGCTCCAGGGATAACCAATTAAAGGCAAAGTTTTTGGTTTATTTCCTGTGTAATAATGCATAGTCTAAATATCCTGCTGCTGAGATAGAATGCAATTATAAGGATTAGGAATGTTTTAATGTGTTCCTTCCATCTTCTCCTATAAAACTTCAAGGATAATAAATCTAATCATCCTTTCGGTAAGATTACTCCCATTATTATTATTATTATTATTATTATTATTATTTTGTACTGACTACCTATTATGTTGTTGAAAAAGTAGGAACCATTATAATCAACACATTTTTGCCAATGAGAAATAAGTTGGCTTATTCTAGTAGTATAAAAATCCATGCTTTGGGATTCAACAAACTCTTGGAAAGCATTTTATGCTTCTTGCTGGTGGTGGAAGCGTTTTCCCTGCAAAAAGTTGTTGAGATNTAATCAACACATTTTTGCCAATGAGAAATAAGTTGGCTTATTCTAGTAGTATAAAAATCCATGCTTTGGGATTCAACAAACTCTTGGAAAGCATTTTATGCTTCTTGCTGGTGGTGGAAGCGTTTTCCCTGCAAAAAGTTGTTGAGATGCTTGAAGAAGAGATATTTGGTTGGTGAGAGTTTAGGTGAATATGGCAGATGAGGCCAAATTTTGAAGCCCAACTAGTTCAACTTTTGAAGTGTTGGTTGTATGACGTGTGGTTGGGCCTTGTGGTGAAGAAGAATTGGCCCCATTCTGTTGACCAATGCCAGCTGCAGGCAAGTTAGTTTTCAGTGTATCTAATTGATTTGCTGAGCATACTTCTTAGATGTAATGGTTCTGCAGAGATTCAGAAAGCTGTAGTGGATGAGACTGGCAGCAGACCACCAGAGAGTGACCATGAATTTTTCTGGTTCAAGTTTAGCTTTGGGAAGTGCTTTGAAACTTCTTCTTGGTCCAGTTACTGAGCTGGTCATCACTGGCTGTCATATACAAACCACTTTTCAATGCATATCACAATCCCATTGAGAAATGGTCTGCTGCTGTCACGTTGAATAGAGAGAAAATGACACTTCAAAATGGCAATTTTTTGATTTGTGCTCAGCTCACGGGGCACCCACTTATCGAGCTTTTTCACCTTTCCAATTTGCTTCAAACGTCAAATCACCATAGAAGGGTCAATGTTGAGTTCTTCGGCAACTACACATTCACTGTCCTTGTGTAATTGTAAGAGTATCAGCTTCAACGATCCTCTCAATTAGTCACTGTCAATATCAGATGGCCGGCCACTGCACTCCTCATCTTCCAATCTCTCGTCTCCTTTGCAAAACTTCTTGAACCACCACTGCACTATATGTTCATTAGCAGTTCTGAGCCAAATGTGTTGCTGAAGTTGTGAGTTGTCTCCATTACTTTATGACCCGTTTTGAACCCACATAAGAAAATCTCCTGAACGTGCTTTTTTGTCTAACATCATTTCCCTAGTCTAAAATAAATATAAAATGCACAGCAAGTAAGTCCTTAGCAACGTAAAGATTAAGTGAGAAATGCATACTAAAATGATGCATAACATAATCACATTTAAGAATGTATTCCAATATCAAACGGCAAAGTTCATCAATGTAAAAATCATAGTTTGCACCAATCTAAATATTTAAAATCAAATCTTTATGATCTTTCTTCCTCTGTATCTCTTTAAGGAATCTATATTTCTATTTTCAGGCAACAGACTAGCTGTGACTTGCAGAACTTCACCATAAGTTAGACTGGCTTAATGCGTATTGCCACCCACTGGTGTTGGAGAGTTTAAATATGTTCTCAAATAGGGTCCCTAACTTACTGTAAAGGTTCAAGAGTCGGCTTTTTCTTCAACAGTTGTTCTTGTAGACATTTTATGTCAGGATTATGCAAACAGAATTTTCAAGGGTTCATTTTGTCATATGTGTATGGACATTCGGATATCTGTAAAGAGGATGGAATGGAATAGGATCGGATAGGATAGGATACTGTGGGGTAAAGATGGGCAAGAACAAGGTTTGCAATCACATTCACTGTCCTTGATGTTTGGATTGGTATAAAGCTTGTGAACTATCATTACACTCTTTAACTGCAGAAGTTCAACGGTGACATTTATTAACACCACAATATAAGCAGGTGTAGAAAGTGGGAAAATCTTTAAACATGAGTTAAATGAGTCCTTATCTATTATCAAACAGAGAAAAGAGATCACAACATCTTACCAACACTAAGTAGCAGCAGTCTTTCGTTAAGATTTTTTTTTTTNCTCCAGACAAGAACACGAGTGGGTTGCCATTTCCTCCTCCAATGCGTGAAAGTGAAAAGTGAAAGTGAAGTCGCTCAGTCATGTCCGACTCCTAGCAACCCCATGGACTGCTGCAGCCTACCAGGCTCCTCCGTCCATGGGATTTTCCATGCAAGAGTACTGGAGTGGGGTGCTATTGCCTTCTCTGGACCTCCTCTCTAGGTTCAATTAATTTGCTAGAGCAGTTCTCAGAACTCAGGTAACCATTGACTTACTTTATAACTGGTTTATTGCAAAGGATATTAAAGATATGAATCATAAATGGCCAGATGAAGTGATACATAGGGCAAGGTCCCAAAAGCAAGTGCTTCTGTCCCCATGGAGTTTGGGACCTGGCACATGGATGTGACCTGGGTCACCCACCTGGAAATTCTCCAAGCCCTGTCCTTTTGGGTTTTTATAGAGGCTTCATGATATAGACTTGATAGATTAAAGTCTCAACCCTTGGTCACTGACAACCTCCTTCCCCTCCCCTCTCCCCAGAGGTGGGGAGGTGGGACTGGAAGTCCCACCATTGGTCCCCTGGGCAGACAGCTTCCATCCTTAGGTTACATAGGGGTTTTGGGTCACCTCATTAACATCATAAAAGACATTTTAATCACTTTGACCATTTAGGAAATTCCTAGGGTTTTTGGAGCTCTGTGCCAGGAACCAGGAAGAAGATCAAACATGTATTTCTTTTTGTAAATCATAATATCAAGCTTGAGCACTTGGTAAAAATGGTGCCAGCTTTCTCCACTGGAATGTTAATATTTTTCCCTTTCATATTCTATTGTTAGAAACTTTTTGTGGTTTTAATTTCAGTGAAGACTAACAACGTCAGATATTTTTTCATGTGCTTACTTGTCATTCCTATACGTTATTTGGTGTACAAATTATTTTTTAATTGGGATAATTTATTATTGATGAGTTTCTAGAGTTTTTTTTAATACATTTTGGATGCATTTCAAAATAAATTGCAGATATCAGGGTACCTCCCTCTAAACACATCAGCATATTATTAACTAGAGTTCAAATTCTTTGTATACAACGAAATACACACTGAGATTTAACAAACGCTACTTCTCCATAACCCAAATCACTGTCAAGATGTAGAAGACTGTTCTATTGATTTTTATGACCCACTGATGGTTGCAATCTATTTCAAAAACATGCTTCAGACAATCTAGTGGTAATGCAAGACCAGGGTAGAAGTTCTGGGCTATAAACATAGGATTTGCAAACCTCCCTCATCCCTCACTTAAATATTACTTCCAGGGCTAAGAAACCTTCAATAAGTGAAACACAATAAGCCTGTGTTATCCTAATTTGACCTACTAGGAGTTTGGAGAGGTACAGATAACATGCCCAATACAACATAGCTGATAAATGCGGGACCTGGGGTGTGAACTCTGGCATCCTGACCCCCAGCAGCCCACGTGAGGCTAAGTGGGTGCTGTGTTTGTCCCAGCAGCTCATCCCTATTTTCAGTGTGGTTTCCTTTGGAAAGCTGTTCCGATCACAAATATTCATTGTTTGGGAGACAGCCAGTGTGTGAGCAGGGCCTCCCTTTACAGACTGCAGGGACCCTCTGGGCTTGTTTCGGGCTAGCCTGACCTTACTGCAATTCGCAGCCACAAAAGGCCACGTGCCAGTGCTGCCATTCATAATGGAGGACCCGGAGGGCGTGGCGCCTGACCGTGCGACAGGGCGAGTGTGGCCGCAAGGCTGTGTGTCCTTCCCTTGGACCTGGGATTCCTGGGGCAGGGCCCCTCCTCTACATTCCTTGAGTGCATCTTTTGAGCCATGGGTAGTGCAGACTGGACCCTGCCTCAGGCAGTTGCTTGTCTAGAAGGGGCTTTAGGACACAGGTGAGCAGGACACCAGTGGAAATGGTCAGATCCCTCAGAGAGACTCTGACAAGGATTAGACATATCAGAGAAGGGAGCCTCTGCTTTCTGCTTCCTGGAGGAAGTGGCATTTGATGGATGTACCAGATCGTGTCAGTAAGATTAGAAAGTAGGGGACATTGTAAATGAGGAGAGACCATTGCTAGAGTTTTAGAGGTAAAAAAGGGCAGTGGATTGAAATCTTGGGAATGAAACCCCGAGAGGTTCTTGGGGGCCTTCGTGGAGATCTCAGCCCCCAGCCTCAGAAACCATACTTCACTGTCAGCAAGGAGCCACAGGAAGATTTCGGTGGGGGAGGGGCCCTCCCAAGTTGAGTGTTGCTGGGAAGTTGGGTCTGGGCTTTCCAGGCAGGCTGTGTAGGGCAGGGGGAGGGGAGAGTGTCTGGGGCACTGCAAGCCCAGAGTAGCTGGGGAAACTGAGACCAGGAGGGCAGTACAAGAAAGGTTCACTTTCTTCTCCCTGGCCAGCTAGGAAGAGCTGCGTTTCTGGGCTGCAGAGCACGGGCAGCTGGATGCTCTGGACCTCTCTGTGGGCTCTGGCTGTGACCACAGTGTCAAAGACAAGGAACTATGACCATGGGTCCCAGGGCAGGGCCCGGCTCTGGGCTCCTGAGCAAGGTGGTCATTGGCAGCTCACCCGTGTCTACTTCTGACTCTAGTGTGCTGCAGGGCCTGGTGGCCCAAAGACCAGCGCATGTCTGGTATTCATATAGCCGGCACTCTTTGAACCCTGTGCTATGGATGAAGAGCACAGATGCCCAAGACACAGTTTCTTACTCAAGGAATTCAACACCGCAATCCTAGTACAGAACGGTGACCAAATGTGGGGATGCAGGATGGCAATCTGATTGGTTGGTAGTGATGCCTGAGGTGGGTTTGAGCAGGGCTGTGATTCACTGGGGATGTCTGTTGCTGCAGGGAATAGGGAAGAGTGAGGGGCATGGTAGCCACACATCTGCTGGTTATTTGCTTTCTTTGTTGTTTTAGTAATCTTCTATGATTATGGCAAAAGAGGGATAAGAGCATTGAGGAGGGAGCAGTTTATTCAGAGTAGAGCTTACAAGCAGAATTTTACCAACCTGAGAAGGGATGTGGGATGGGGACCTAAGGTGACCAGTATGCAGATGCCTTGTATCAATGGACCATTGTGAATCAGTAGGCAAATACATTGCAGCAAATTCTAAACGGTGCTTCCAACAAAGGGAGGAATTCCATTGTTAATTTTCTGATAAATATGCTTGGCCAGGATACAAGGAGTCCTGTTTATAAGCCAGTGACAAAGCTCACAGACCAATGGACCACAGGATCTTAGAGCTGGAAGATGTCCTTGAAGGGCCTGTTCAACCTTCTCATTTTACTGATATGGAAACTGAGGCCCAGAGAGGGGGACACTTTAACCAAGGTCACACAGCAAAACTAGATTCGAGCTGGGGTTTGCAACCAGCATCCTGATGCCTGACCCTGTGCTCCTCCCTCTCACTATGCTGCCTCCTGCGTCCCTGAGCCCTGGGGATCTGCATCGGATTTGTCTGCCCACACTCATCTTTGCAGGGTAAAAAGGCCCAGTCAGATTCCAAGATTCAGGTCAGGCGGATGTACTTCATTTCAGAAATATGGGCTGTGCTCTGGGCTAAGCCCTGCGCCGAAAGGTGGAGTACAGAGAAGAGTAAAGGACGACTCTTGCCAGGACACATCTACCCAGGAAGCCGAAAAAAAGATGTTTTCAGGGCCCCAGGAGAGCAGGAACACCAATACCGGAAAGCAAGAAAAGTTCAGCTCTGAGGAATTTACACAGAATCTTGCAATCAGAAATTCTAGAAAGCAGCTTTAAAAATTGCACGCCCCTGTTAAGTGTTGTAGGGCTTCCCAAGTGGCGCTAGTGGTAAAGAACCCACCTGCCAATGCAGGAGACATAACAGACATGGGTTCAATCCCTGTGTCAGGAAGATCCNATAAAGAAAGCTGAGCACTGAAGAATTGATGCTTTTGAACTGTGGTGTTGGAGAAGACCCTTGAGAGTCCATTGGACAGCATGGAGATCAAATCAGTCAATCCTAAAAGAAATCAGTCCTGAATATTCATTGGAAGGGCTGACGCTGAAGCTCCAATACTTTGGCTACCTGATTTGAAGAACTGACTCATTGGAAAAGACCATGATGCTGGGGAAGATTGAAGGCAGGAGGTGAAGAGGACGACAGAGGTTGAGATGGTTGGATGTCATCACTGACTCGATGGACATGAGTTTGAGCAAGCTCCAGGAGTTGGTGATGGAAAGGTGTGCTGCAGTCCATGGAGTGGCAGAGTCAGACACAATTGAGTGACTGAACTGAGAATAACCCACCTTCACCACCACTTATCAGTGATGTGCATTTTGAAGGTGTTCACTCATCTAGAATCTAAAGAATGTCCATTCAGTAATAGGGTTTAGTCCCTTGTGTGGACTCCTATACAGGGTGAAACACAAACCACAACCTTTCGTCTAGTAAGGCTGGAATACTGCTTCAACCTAACAAATACATATGACAACTGCCTATGTCCCAGGCACATGTCCCCCACCTATGTTCTCGTCCCGGTGGGAAAAGAACATAACAGATCAGGGTGGGGAGAAGAAGAGCTGTTCAAATGGCCATCTTAGGAGGACTTTGGAACTTTAATTATGTAAAGTTCTCACTTCAAGAATGGCTCAAGGAGGCATACACTTGTGGCAGGACCTAGATATGCACCCACCCGATCCAGCTGAGCACTCTGAAAAAGGTATTCTCTGGATTGAAAGTCAGAGTCTCTAAGAAACATCCAGTCTAGTGATGCAGACCTTGCCATGTGCTGCAGGGAAAAATAATAGATAAAATCTGGAAGCACAGTGGTTCTGCCACAAGGTAAATGACAACAGCAAGGGTTTATCAGCACGTATGTGATGGTGGGGATGCAGAAGGGACCAATACCTGCCTGTCCAGTAGATTTCATTCATATTGTGAAATGATGGTCATAAGCCAATCATAGTTCATAGGTGTATTTAACCTCATCTGCTGCATGATGTAGGCCTGCAAACATTTTCTTAAAATGCAGATTAGGTGCCCACAGTAAAATTTGTTAAAAAATTATATTTCCAGTTAATTAAAAAAATAATTTAATTTGCATTACAGCAAACTTACATGACAATAACCAGCTGGGGTTTGCAGTGTTTATCTCTTAGAAAGGTGCATGTTCTCAGTTCCTCTGTGTGTGTCTGAGTTAAGTTGCTTCAGTCATGTCCGATTCTTTGCGACCCTATGGACAGCAGCCCACCAGGCTTCTCTGTCCACAGGATTCTCTAGGCAAGAATACTGGAATGGATTTCCATGTCCTCCTCCAGGGGATCTTTCCAACCCAGGGATTGAACCCACATCTTTTATGTCTCCTACACTGGCAGACAGGTTCTTTACAACTAGTGCCACTTGGGAAGCCCCTCTCAGTTCCAAGATTTCCACAACTTCTAAATATGAACTGTGCTTTACGTTTTATCCATGCCTATAAGACATAAGGGGCAAAGATAAACCAAGTAAGATATATTCGATAGACTGAATGCATGTGCCCTCCCCCAAACTCATATATTGAAATCCTACCCCTGCAATGAGACGGTATGGGGGAGTGGAGCCTTTGGGAAGTAATTCAGTCATGCAGGTGGAGCCCTCGTGAAAGATGTTAGTGCACTTATGAAAGAGACTTCAGAGAGGCCCTTTCCTCTCCCACCATGTGTGATATGTCCACAGGAAGGAGATAGCCACTGGAGAAGCAGGAAGGCAGTCCTCACAAGACATCAGATCAGCCAGCAACTTGATCTTAAACTTCCCAGACTCCAGAACTTTGGGAAATCACTTCTGTTCCTTTTATAACACCTAGTTTCTGGTATCTTATTTTAGCCACCTGAACGAAGACAATATGTCTTCGGGGGAAAAAGAAATTCTTATTTCCATAGCCACTGTAATAATTTGAAACCTGAGTTAGACAATGAGTTAGCAAGTATTTCTGTAGTTCTATTAATATATTTCTGCTCTCTGCATGATGCTAACAGGTTTAAGAAACACAAAACCCAATTTGAAATGGAGAATCTCTTTCTTCACTTGGAAAGGAGAATGAATATATTCATTTGGCAATCACACTAGAAACTGAAAAAAATATCATGTTCAAGGACATGTAAGTAATTGTTTTTTTACAACAACCACTTTCTGAAAATAAACACTGTAAAGTGAGTACAGCAGCTGAGGAGTGAAAGCTTTTCGGGGGTAGGTCTCAACGAAAATGCCTCATTAATGTCAATCATATGTTCAAGATCAATGACCAAAAACCGCCAAGGAAACTACTGGCTATTTGGAATTTCTTTTCTTATTTGTAAGTTTCTTTTCTTCTGCTTTATGAAGAATAAGCATGTATTCATTCGCTCCACAAATATTTACGGATGCACTGATTACACAACAGGCATTATTTGTCATCTCTGAGGATAAGTAAACAATTCAGCCCACATTCCTACTTTCAAGAAGCTTTTACTCAAAACAAAAACATAGATGAGGAAAGTCTGGCAAATGCTTTAAAGAGGACTAAAAGGTTTAAGGTGGCAATGTTTTAAAGTAGACTAAAATAAGGTAAGTGATACAGGCTGATAGGGTTGTTTTGGAAGGCCTTCTTTTGAGAAGACATCTGAGTAGACAGCAGAGTCAAACTCAACCCTGAATATTCACTGGAAGGACTGATGCTGAAGCTGAAGCTCCAATACTCTGGCCACCTGATGCAAAGAGCCGACCTGACTCTGGGAAAGATTGACGGTAGAAGGAGAAGAGGGCGACAGAGGATGAGACGGTTGATGGCACCATTGATTCAATGGACATGAGCTTGAGCAAACTCTGGGAGACAGTGAGGGACAGAGAAGCCTGGTGTGCTGCCATCCGTGCGGTCACAGAGTCAGACAGGACTGAGTGACTAAACAACAACAAAGTGTCAGGGTAAGAATATTCTAGTCAAAAGGAACAACATTTGGAAAGTTCCCATGGCAGGAATGGCCAAGACCACCTGCCTGGACTGGAGTGAGTGACAGGGAATGTTACTAGGCGAGAGCAGAAGGCAGGGACAAAGTCTTCTAGGATCCCGGAGGCTGCAAGGAACGGTTACATATAATTAGAAACCACAGGCGGCCCTCATCAAATGCATGACATGGTCTGATCATGTTTCAATAAGACGATTTCTTCCACCATGTGGAAGTCACAGTAGAAAGAGAGCCTCGAATCACAGCTATTGCATAAATCTGGGAGAAAAACAATGAGAGTGGCTTGCACCAAGTACTGTGTATATAGAAAGCAACAGTTGGACCTGCGAAATATTTTGAGGTAGAGCCAATAGGATAGTTATCTGATAGGCAAAGCACATTTAGAGTTATCATCAAATAAATCTGTGCAATGTAATATGTTACTTGATTTTCTATTTACATTCTATTTTCTGTTGGAGCACAGTAAAAACTTGGAGAAGGCATTGGGGCAGTAGCTGGTGGACAACGGAGGGATTGTTCAAATGCATCAACCTTTCATAATAATTGTTACTCATGAAGCAAGAACCAGACACTAGCCCTCTCTTCTTCCTTTCTTTCCTTCCTTCCTTCCAGTGAAGCATTCAAGTATATTTAAAGAAACATATACAGCAATTTATATTTACTTACAGTCAGGTTTATGAATGAAATAATGCTTTTAAATACAAAAGTTAATTTTAACTCCATTGAAATTTTAAAGGAAAACATGATTAGGTGATGTTTTGCAGCTTTCATCAGTACTCTTTATCTAGTTATTTCAGTAATGAAAAATTTGAAAAACAAAGAATGGCGCTCATGCCAACTGCTCTATATATTTAAGTTCTGAGCACCTGAGCATGAAAGTTGAAGTATTGAATAGATTGAGTATATTATGAACAGAGTTTAGTGTAACAATCAAATAAATTACATTCATGATATCTATAATCACTAGTCTGTGGCATGAAAATAAGCTACAAATGATAAACAATTCTCATTAATTAATATGATCAGTTCTACATTGACATAGCCATACAAAGTTTCTAACTTTTTAAAAATTCTTCAATATCTCCTTGAGTTTCAGCTAAGTCTTTTCTACTCCATAATCACATATGTCATACAATAAACATTTGCTCTAATATACTGACTGAATTAATATCAATATGTTTAATCAACTCTATGTTTATCTCTCTTCTCTTTTCTTTCCCCCTCTCTCTCTTTCTTCACTCTTTGCTGTAATTTTCCCTACTCAGTACACCTTCCAGATCACAGATCTCAGACCAGACTTCTCCCAAATCACTAGCTTCTTCTCTGCTTCCAGACTGCTTCACCAGAAAAGTTCTTAATTATTCTCCTGCTCCCTGTTCCCTGATCAGAAAGTTCAGCTCCTGGGTATCAAAGAGCTCAAATGCTGACGTGGAAGGTTACCAAAGGACAATGCAGCATAATACCCAACAAAGAACACAAGCCAGAGAGAGAGACCTGAGAGATGCTGAACTCAGCCTCTGGGAGCTGTGGTCAATGGGGAAAGGGAATAGATGGGAGAGGATAAAGATCTATTAAGTGCTGAAAGTGTTAAAAGTGTTCATTGCTCAGTCTTGCCCAGCTCTTTGCAACCTCACAGACTACAGCCCATAAGGTTCCTCTCTCCATGGAATTCTCCAGGCAAGAATACTGAAGTGGGTGGCCATTCTCTTCTCCAGATGATCTTCCCGACCCAGAAATAGAAACTGAGTCTCCTGCACTGCAGGCAAATTCTTTACTGTCTGAGCCACCAGGGAGCCCCAAGAGCTATCAAAGCCCTACCAACTCATGACTGTGATTCTCTGGCTATGGCTTGGAGAAGTAGGTGATGCCAGATGTTGCTGCTGCTGCTGCTACTGCTAAGTCGCTTCAGTTGTGTCCAACTCTGTGTGACCCCATAGACGGTAGCCCAACAGGCTCCCCCATCCCTGATTTTCTCCAGGCAAGAACACTGGAGTGGGTTGCCATTTCCTTCTCCAATGCATGAAAGGGAAAAGTGAAAGTGAAGTTGCTCAGTTGTGTCCGACTCTTCGCGACCCCATGGACTGCACCCCACCAGGCTCCTCCATCCATAGGATTTTCCAGGCAAGAGTGCTGGAGTGGNGCCATTTCCTTCTCCAATGCATGAAAGGGAAAAGTGAAAGTGAAGTTGCTCAGTTGTGTCCGACTCTTCGCGACCCCATGGACTGCACCCCACCAGGCTCCTCCATCCATAGGATTTTCCAGGCAAGAGTGCTGGAGTGGGATGCCATCGCCTTCTCTGTGAGATGACGTCAGTTATGTGCTCTTAAATTCTTAAGAGCATCATGATGGATTACAAAATGCATCCATCTTGTGGATACACAGGACCTCTGTAACATTCTAGTGCTGTACAGAGAGAGAAAGAAGAAGAAACATGAAAGGTTACTGGAGAGGAATTAAGTTAGCTTTACACAAGAACATTTGAAATGCATTCTCTCTCTTCCCATGTGAATTTCTTTTCATGTAATATGGTTTTTCATGGATAAATACGGACATGTATATTCAGTTTATCTCATAGTAGTCATAATCAGGTCAAGAAAAAGTCCTAGTACTGTGTGAAACTTGATACATATTAGCTATAACATGCTTCCTAGATTAGAGCTTTGACCTTGAAGACAAAGAGCTAGAATAACTGAATCAGGCAGACATTTTGCTTTTTCTCATCAATCAGGGTATTGACCCCTAAAGGCACTAAGGTACAGGGTGAAGGTGACTCTTCAGGTCTGAGATTCCATTCTGTTTTTGAGTGCAAGAAAACAAGCTTGGAGAGACAAGATACAAAACAACTTAGTAAAGACTTCAGCATGAAAAGCTTTCTTTCCTAGGTTTGAAAGTGAAGCGGCTCAGTCGTGTCCAACGCTTTACGACCTGTGGACTGTAGCCCACCAAGCTCCTCCGCCCATGGGATTCTCCAGGCAAGAATACTGGAGTGGGNCACACACACACACACACACACACAGAAGTAATCCAAACTGAAACCCCAGGATAAGGTTCAATCACAGATTTGATTTAAACACCAAGCAGAACGGTTACCTCTTGGTCCGGACGCACCAGGCAGGGACCTCCTTCCCCGGCTGGGTTCCCGGCTGCCCGGGAGCAGAGCGCGCCTCCCTTCAGCAGCGGGAGGGTCTGGCTCTGACGAAACGCCGGGGGAATGCCTGACCGTGTAGCCTCTGCAGTTTGCTCGGGATCCCTGCTGTCCCAAGACAAGTACTTTTATTCATTCGTCCCTTCCCCATCAATCACCAGCAGACTCCTCCCGTCCCTAGCGACCGCGCAGCAACCTTTCCCCTGGGGCGACGCCTGGACAGCATCAGTCGGACCTGGCCGCTGCCATACTGGGCAGTCCTCGGCCAGAGATGCGTCCTGAAAGGCTGTGGATGTATCATGGCTCAAAGCGCTTCAGATGACGAGCCTCGGCCAAGGGCAAGTTTTTACACAACTCGAGGCTGGA
Source organism: Neotragus pygmaeus (assembly GCA_006410875.1). NCBI lineage: Eukaryota > Metazoa > Chordata > Mammalia > Artiodactyla > Bovidae > Neotragus > Neotragus pygmaeus. The sequence continues at coordinate 966,818 of SJYV01053815.1, forward strand.
GACTAGAACCTGGCCCTGAATTAAATGTGTTTAATTTAGGTGGTGCTAGTGGTAGAGAACCCACCTGCCAATGCAGGAAAGAGACTAGGGTTGCATCCCTGGGTCGGGAAGATTCCCTGGAGGAGGATATGGTAACTCACCCCAGTATTCTTGCCTGGAGAAGGCCCATGGACAGAGGAGCCTGTCGGGCTACAGTCCGTAGGGTGGCACAGAGTCTGAAGTTACTGAGCACAGGCACACACAATGTCTGCTAAGACTCCCTTGCCCCCAGAAGTTAAACATCCCACGGTGATACTTAAACTTCGTTTAGTTGGGGGTGGAGGCTGCTCTTGGCTTTAAAAAAAATATTTTTTATTTATTTTTGACTTTTCTTTTGGAGGCTAATTACTTCACAATATAGTATTTGTTTGCCATACATCAACATGAATCCACCATGGGTGTACACGTGTTCCCCATCCTGAACCCCGCTTCCACCTCCCTCCCTGTACCATCCCTCTGGGTCATCCCAGGGCACCAGCCCCAAGCATCCTGTATCCTGTATTGAACCTGGACTGGCGATTCGTTTCTTATATGATATTATACATGTTTCAATGCCATTCTCCCAAATCATCCCACCCTCTCCCTCTCCCACAGAGTCCAAAAGTCCGTTCTATACATCTGTGTATCTTTTGTTCTCTCGCATACAGGGTTATCGTTACCGTCTTTCTAAATTCCATATATATGCGTTAGTATACTGTATTGGTGTTTTTCTTTCTGGCTTACTTCACTCTGTATAATTAGCTCCAGTTTCATCCATCTCATTAGAACTGATTGAAATGTATTCTTTTTAATGGCTGAGTAATACTCCATTGTGTATATGTACCACAGCTTGCTTATCCATTCATTTGCTGATGGACATCTAGGTTGCTTCCATGTCCTGGCTATTATAAACAGTGCTGTGATGAACATTGGGGTACACGTGTCTCTTTCAATTTTGGTGTCCTTGGTGTGTATGCCCAGCATTGGGATTTCTGGGTCATAAGGCAGTTCTATTTCCAGTTTTTTGAGGAATCTCCACACTGTTCTCCATAGTGGCTGTACTAGTTTGCGTTCCCACCAACAGTGTAAGAGGGATCCCTTTTCTCCACACCCTCTCCAGCATTTATTTCTTGTAGACTTATTTATTTATTTTAATTGGAGGACTATTACTTTACAATATTGTGATGATTTTTGCCATATATCAATATGAATCAGTCATAAGCATATATGTGTCACCTCCATCCTGAACCCCCGCCCCGCACCTTCCTTCTCACCCTATTCCGGCTTTGGGTGCCCTGCGTCATACATCAAACTCCCTGCTGCTGCTGCTGCTAAGTCACTTCAGTCATGTCCGACTCTGTGCGACCCCATGGACAGCAGCCCACCAGGCTCCTCTGTCCACGTAATTCTTCAGGCAAGAATACTGGAGTGGGTTGCCATTTCCTTCTCCAACATCAAACTCCCACTGACTATTTTACATACGGTAATGTATATGTTTCAATGCTATTTTCTCAGATCATTCCTCTCTCTTCTCTCACTGAGTCCAAATGTTTTCCTGTTAAGTGTCAAGTCTGCACTGGCCCCCACCAGCATGGAAGAGCTTGATCCTTTCTTCTTAAGCCTCATCACTGCCCTGAGAGAGAATTAAAATTCCTCCCTCATTTTCTCTAGCAATGGCTCTTCTGTCTTCCTGTTATGTCTTAAAGGGCTATTGTCAGCTTATCTCCAGATTTTATTACTGTTAGAACCTGATACCTATCAGGGGCATGAAAATAATCAGAGAGCTAACATTCAGATTTAGGATATTTATCAGCAGAGACACAAAGTGAATTCTTCCTNTTCTGTCTTCCTGTTATGTCTTAAAGGGCTATTGTCAGCTTATCTCCAGATTTTATTACTGTTAGAACCTGATACCTATCAGGGGCATGAAAATAATCAGAGAGCTAACATTCAGATTTAGGATATTTATCAGCAGAGACACAAAGTGAATTCTTCCTATCCATTCTTGAACTCAATTTTTAAGAGGTAGAAAGAAATAGTACTGGCTGAGAATTTTGGCCAGTTTTAGCTAGATTGTATAGAACAGAAGTCAGAAATTCAGGCTGTACAGTGTATACTGGATGTTACCCTGCTGTCCTCCAGTCAGCTAAGTGTTGGATCTGTGAAATTTCAGAACCAGGAGGAGCCACTCCTGGCAGCCCCCAAGATTCCGGTGGGACCAGAATGTTGGATTTTGGGGCTTCAATACAAAGTTTTCTGGGAAAATCTAAGTAAGAAATCAATTTCTATTTTAAAAGGTGAACTTTAAGTGTGAAATATGGTCTAAAGAACATGATTAAGAAGTAATGCTAAAGGAATGAGAAATATGGTCTAGAATTGTGAGTACGAATTCCAGATCTGGCTATTTTGAGCCCAGTACTCATCCTTCCTGTCTTGGTAAAAAACAAAGTCAACATTCAGTTGCTTCAAAACTGAGTCAAGTGACAATACAGAGTGTTATGTGAATGAGAAATTAAATGGACGCATTTGGAGTATATTGTGCTCAGTTTTGGACCTGTCCTTCTCCTGTATGGCAGGCACATAGAGCCCTACAGAAGGAGTTACTTTCTTTTCCCTCCTAGTCAGTCCCCCACCTTCACTGCCATCTCCAGTCATCTTTGTCCATCCAGTCCTGGATGTCTATTCTCAGCCTCACCAAGATCTCACTCTCCTTTTTTTCATTAGCACTTTAAGACTGTTAAATACAACTGAACACTTGATCACATTGACGCTTTCATGGCTCAAGGTTGATTTCATGTGTATTCGCTTCTTTTTCAGAACAGGGACAGAATGATAGGTTCTTTCTGAACCACCACAATAAACCTGCCACAAGCTGAGCTCCAGAAATAATTTTTTATAGATGCGATAATTACATTTTAAGTTATTTAATTGAATTATATTTTAACAATTGTAATCATAAGTCTCAGGGTCAAAGCCAATAATTAAGGTAAATATACACATTCCTCACCTGAAACTTAAAATACAATATTGGCTACCTACTTCAGGACCAGGTAACCTGGGATTCCCTGGTGGCTCAGATGGTAAACAGTCTGTCTGCAATGCAGGAGACCTGGGTTTGATCCCTGGGTTGGAAAGATACCCTTGAGAAGGAAATGGCAACCCATGGACTGAGGAGCCTGGTGGGCTACACCCCATGGGGTCACAAAGAATTGGAAATGACTGAGTGATTAATACACATACACTACAGGAAGAGGAACTGAAAAGCCTTTTGATGAAGGTGAAAGAGGAGAGTGAAAAAGTTGGCTTAAAGCTCAACACTCAGAAAACGAAGATTATGGCATCTGGTCCCATCACTTCATGGGAAATAGATGGGGAAACAGTGGAAACAGTGTCAGACTTTATTTTTTGGGGCCCCCAAATCATTGCANTTTTTTTTTTCATTTTTGAAATATAAACTAAAGTTCAAGACATATTACTTTGCCTCGACTTCAAAAGATTTTGACATTGTTACCTAGGGTTGCAACCTCTGAAAAGAATAAACAAGGCCTAGAATAACCCATGAAGAATATGAGTAACCCATGCATAGTATGAAAAGGCAGTTTTTTCATCTAGAGTCAGCATCTTGGAGTGCAGTTACATGGGCTTTAGGAAGCATCACTAGGAACAAAGCTAGTAGAGAAATTCCAGCAGAGTTATTTCACATCTTCAAAGATGATGCTATTAAAGTTTTGCACTCAACATGACAGCAAACTTGGAAAACTCAGCAGTGGCCACAGGACTGGAAAAGGTCAGTTTTCATTCCAATGCCAAAGAAAGGCAATGCCAAAGAATATTCAAACTAACGCAAAATTGCACTCATTTCACATGGTAGCAACGTAATTCTCAAAATTCTCCAGGCTAGGCTTCAACAGTACGTCAATTGAGAATATCAGATGTTCGACCCCAATTTAGGAAAGGCAAAGGAACCAGAGGTCAAACTGCCAACACCTGTTGGATCATAGAAAAAGCAAGAGAATTCCAGAAAAACATCTACTTAATCTTCATTGTCTATGCTAAAGCCTTTGACTGTGTGGATCACCACAAACTGTGGAAAATTCTTTAAGAGATGGGAATTCCAGACCACCGTACCTGCCTCCTGCAAAATCTGTATGCAGGTCAAGAAGCAACAGTTAGAACTGGGCATGGAACAATGAACTTGTTTCACATGAGGAAAAGAGTACATCAAGGCTGCATATTGTCACCCTGCCTATTTAACTTATATGAAGAGTACATCATGTGAAATGCCAGGCTGGATAAAGCACAAGCTGGAATCAAGATTGCAGAGAGAAATATCAATAACCGCAGCTATGCAAATGGCACCAACCTTATGGTAGAAAGAGAAGAGGAACTAAAGAGCCTCTTGATGAAAGTGAAAGAGAGTGAAAAATCTGGCTTAAAACTCAACATTCAAAAAACGAAGATCATGGCATCTGGTCCCATCACTTTATGGCAAGTAGATGGGGAAACAATGGAGACAGTGAGAAACTATTTTCTTGGACTCCAAAATCACTGCAGATGGTGACTGCCGCCATGAAACTTAAAGACACTTGCTCCTTGGAAGAGAAGCTATGGCCAACCTAGACAGCATATTAAAGAACAGAGATATAACTTTATCGACAAAGGTCCATATAGTCAAAGCTATGGTTTTTCCATTAGTCCATGTATGGATGTGAGAGTTGGACCATAAAGAAAGCTGAGCACTGAAGAATTGATGCTTTTGAACTGTGGTGTTGGAGAAGACCCTTGAGAGTCCATTGGACAGCATGGAGATCAAATCAGTCAATCCTAAAAGAAATCAGTCCTGAATATTCATTGGAAGGGCTGACGCTGAAGCTCCAATACTTTGGCTACCTGATTTGAAGAACTGACTCATTGGAAAAGACCATGATGCTGGGGAAGATTGAAGGCAGGAGGTGAAGAGGACGACAGAGGTTGAGATGGTTGGATGTCATCACTGACTCGATGGACATGAGTTTGAGCAAGCTCCAGGAATTGGTGATGGACAGGTGTGCTGCAGTCCGTGGAGTGGCAGAGTCAGACACAATTGAGTGACTGAACTGAGAATAACCCACCCTTACCACCACTTATCAGTGATGTGCATTTTGAAGGTGTTCACTCATCTAGAATCTAAAGAATGTCCATTCAGTAATAGGGTTTAGTCCCTTGTGTGGACTCCTATACATGGTGAAACACAAACCACAACCTTTCGTCTAGTAATGCTGGAATACTGCTTCAACCTAACAAATACATATGACAATTGCCTATGTCCCAGGCACATGTCCCCCACCTATGTTCTCGTCCCGGTGGGAAAAGAACATAACAGATCAGGGTGGGGAGAAGAAGAGCTGTTCAAATGGCCATCTTAGGAGGACTTTGGAACTTTAATTATGTAAAGTTCTCACTTCAAGAATGGCTCAAGGAGGCATACACTTGTGGCAGGACCTAGATATGCACCCACCCGATCCAGCTGAGCACTCTGAAAAAGGTATTCTCTGGATTGAAAGTCAGAGTCTCTAAGAAACATCCAGTCTAGTGATGCAGACCTTGCCATGTGCTGCAGGGAAAAATAATAGATAAAATCTGGAAGCACAGTGGTTCTGCCACAAGGTAAATGACAACAGCAAGGGTTTATCAGCACGTATGTGATGGTGGGGATGCAGAAGGGACCAATACCTGCCTGTCCAGTAGATTTCATTCATATTGTGAAATGATGGTCATAAGCCAATCATAGTTCATAGGTGTATTTAACCTCATCTGCTGCATGATGTAGGCCTGCAAACATTTTCTTAAAATGCAGATTAGGTGCCCACAGTAAAATTTGTTAAAAAATTATATTTCCAGTTAATTAAAAAAATAATTTAATTTGCATTACAGCAAACTTACATGACAATAACCAGCTGGGGTTTGCAGTGTTTATCTCTTAGAAAGGTGCATGTTCTCAGTTCCTCTGTGTGTGTCTGAGTTAAGTTGCTTCAGTCATGTCCGATTCTTTGCGACCCTATGGACAGCAGCCCACCAGGCTTCTCTGTCCACAGGATTCTCTAGGCAAGAATACTGGAATGGATTTCCATGTCCTCCTCCAGGGGATCTTTCCAACCCAGGGATTGAACCCACATCTTTTATGTCTCCTACACTGGCAGACAGGTTCTTTACAACTAGTGCCACTTGGGAAGCCCCTCTCAGTTCCAAGATTTCCACAACTTCTAAATATGAACTGTGCTTTACGTTTTATCCATGCCTATAAGACATAAGGGGCAAAGATAAACCAAGTAAGATATATTCGATAGACTGAATGCATGTGCCCTCCCCCAAACTCATATATTGAAATCCTACCCCTGCAATGAGACGGTATGGGGGAGTGGAGCCTTTGGGAAGTAATTCAGTCATGCAGGTGGAGCCCTCGTGAAAGATGTTAGTGCACTTATGAAAGAGACTTCAGAGAGGCCCTTTCCTCTCCCACCATGTGTGATATGTCCACAGGAAGGAGATAGCCACTGGAGAAGCAGGAAGGCAGTCCTCACAAGACATCAGATCAGCCAGCAACTTGATCTTAAACTTCCCAGACTCCAGAACTTTGGGAAATCACTTCTGTTCCTTTTATAACACCTAGTTTCTGGTATCTTATTTTAGCCACCTGAACGAAGACAATATGTCTTCGGGGGAAAAAGAAATTCTTATTTCCATAGCCACTGTAATAATTTGAAACCTGAGTTAGACAATGAGTTAGCAAGTATTTCTGTAGTTCTATTAATATATTTCTGCTCTCTGCATGATGCTAACAGGTTTAAGAAACACAAAACCCAATTTGAAATGGAGAATCTCTTTCTTCACTTGGAAAGGAGAATGAATATATTCATTTGGCAATCACACTAGAAACTGAAAAAAATATCATGTTCAAGGACATGTAAGTAATTGTTTTTTTTACAACAACCACTTTCTGAAAATAAACACTGTAAAGTGAGTACAGCAGCTGAGGAGTGAAAGCTTTTCGGGGGTAGGTCTCAACGAAAATGCCTCATTAATGTCAATCATATGTTCAAGATCAATGACCAAAAACCGCCAAGGAAACTACTGGCTATTTGGAATTTCTTTTCTTATTTGTAAGTTTCTTTTCTTCTGCTTTATGAAGAATAAGCATGTATTCATTCGCTCCACAAATATTTACGGATGCACTGATTACACAACAGGCATTATTTGTCATCTCTGAGGATAAGTAAACAATTCAGCCCACATTCCTACTTTCAAGAAGCTTTTACTCAAAACAAAAACATAGATGAGGAAAGTCTGGCAAATGCTTTAAAGAGGACTAAAAGGTTTAAGGTGGCAATGTTTTAAAGTAGACTAAAATAAGGTAAGTGATACAGGCTGATAGGGTTGTTTTGGAAGGCCTTCTTTTGAGAAGACATCTGAGTAGACAGCAGAGTCAAACTCAACCCTGAATATTCACTGGAAGGACTGATGCTGAAGCTGAAGCTCCAATACTCTGGCCACCTGATGCAAAGAGCCGACCTGACTCTGGGAAAGATTGACGGTAGAAGGAGAAGAGGGCGACAGAGGATGAGACGGTTGATGGCACCATTGATTCAATGGACATGAGCTTGAGCAAACTCTGGGAGACAGTGAGGGACAGAGAAGCCTGGTGTGCTGCCATCCGTGCGGTCACAGAGTCAGACAGGACTGAGTGACTAAACAACAACAAAGTGTCAGGGTAAGAATATTCTAGTCAAAAGGAACAACATTTGGAAAGTTCCCATGGCAGGAATGGCCAAGACCACCTGCCTGGACTGGAGTGAGTGACAGGGAATGTTACTAGGCGAGAGCAGAAGGCAGGGACAAAGTCTTCTAGGATCCCGGAGGCTGCAAGGAACGGTTACATATAATTAGAAACCACAGGCGGCCCTCATCAAATGCATGACATGGTCTGATCATGTTTCAATAAGACGATTTCTTCCACCCTGTGGAAGTCACAGTAGAAAGAGAGCCTCGAATCACAGCTATTGCATAAATCTGGGAGAAAAACAATGAGAGTGGCTTGCACCAAGTACTGTGTATATAGAAAGCAACAGTTGGACCTGCGAAATATTTTGAGGTAGAGCCAATAGGATAGTTATCTGATAGGCAAAGCACATTTAGAGTTATCATCAAATAAATCTGTGCAATGTAATATGTTACTTGATTTTCTATTTACATTCTATTTTCTGTTGGAGCACAGTAAAAACTTGGAGAAGGCATTGGGGCAGTAGCTGGTGGACAACGGAGGGATTGTTCAAATGCATCAACCTTTCATAATAATTGTTACTCATGAAGCAAGAACCAGACACTAGCCCTCTCTTCTTCCTTTCTTTCCTTCCTTCCTTCCAGTGAAGCATTCAAGTATATTTAAAGAAACATATACAGCAATTTATATTTACTTACAGTCAGGTTTATGAATGAAATAATGCTTTTAAATACAAAAGTTAATTTTAACTCCATTGAAATTTTAAAGGAAAACATGATTAGGTGATGTTTTGCAGCTTTCATCAGTACTCTTTATCTAGTTATTTCAGTAATGAAAAATTTGAAAAACAAAGAATGGCGCTCATGCCAACTGCTCTATATATTTAAGTTCTGAGCACCTGAGCATGAAAGTTGAAGTATTGAATAGATTGAGTATATTATGAACAGAGTTTAGTGTAACAATCAAATAAATTACATTCATGATATCTATAATCACTAGTCTGTGGCATGAAAATAAGCTACAAATGATAAACAATTCTCATTAATTAATATGATCAGTTCTACATTGACATAGCCATACAAAGTTTCTAACTTTTTAAAAATTCTTCAATATCTCCTTGAGTTTCAGCTAAGTCTTTTCTACTCCATAATCACATATGTCATACAATAAACATTTGCTCTAATATACTGACTGAATTAATATCAATATGTTTAATCAACTCTATGTTTATCTCTCTTCTCTTTTCTTTCCCCCTCTCTCTCTTTCTTCACTCTTTGCTGTAATTTTCCCTACTCAGTACACCTTCCAGATCACAGATCTCAGACCAGACTTCTCCCAAATCACTAGCTTCTTCTCTGCTTCCAGACTGCTTCACCAGAAAAGTTCTTAATTATTCTCCTGCTCCCTGTTCCCTGATCAGAAAGTTCAGCTCCTGGGTATCAAAGAGCTCAAATGCTGACGTGGAAGGTTACCAAAGGACAATGCAGCATAATACCCAACAAAGAACACAAGCCAGAGAGAGAGACCTGAGAGATGCTGAACTCAGCCTCTGGGAGCTGTGGTCAATGGGGAAAGGGAATAGATGGGAGAGGATAAAGATCTATTAAGTGCTGAAAGTGTTAAAAGTGTTCATTGCTCAGTCTTGCCCAGCTCTTTGCAACCTCACAGACTACAGCCCATAAGGTTCCTCTCTCCATGGAATTCTCCAGGCAAGAATACTGAAGTGGGTGGCCATTCTCTTCTCCAGATGATCTTCCCGACCCAGAAATAGAAACTGAGTCTCCTGCACTGCAGGCAAATTCTTTACTGTCTGAGCCACCAGGGAGCCCCAAGAGCTATCAAAGCCCTACCAACTCATGACTGTGATTCTCTGGCTATGGCTTGGAGAAGTAGGTGATGCCAGATGTTGCTGCTGCTGCTGCTACTGCTAAGTCGCTTCAGTTGTGTCCAACTCTGTGCGACCCCATAGACGGTAGCCCAACAGGCTCCCCCATCCCTGATTTTCTCCAGGCAAGAACACTGGAGTGGGTTGCCATTTCCTTCTCCAATGCATGAAAGGGAAAAGTGAAAGTGAAGTTGCTCAGTTGTGTCCGACTCTTCGCGACCCCATGGACTGCACCCCACCAGGCTCCTCCATCCATAGGATTTTCCAGGCAAGAGTGCTGGAGTGGGATGCCATCGCCTTCTCTGTGAGATGACGTCAGTTATGTGCTCTTAAATTCTTAAGAGCATCATGATGGATTACAAAATGCATCCATCTTGTGGATACACAGGACCTCTGTAACATTCTAGTGCTGTACAGAGAGAGAAAGAAGAAGAAACATGAAAGGTTACTGGAGAGGAATTAAGTTAGCTTTACACAAGAACATTTGAAATGCATTCTCTCTCTTCCCATGTGAATTTCTTTTCATGTAATATGGTTTTTCATGGATAAATACGGACATGTATATTCAGTTTATCTCATAGTAGTCATAATCAGGTCAAGAAAAAGTCCTAGTACTGTGTGAAACTTGATACATATTAGCTATAACATGCTTCCTAGATTAGAGCTTTGACCTTGAAGACAAAGAGCTAGAATAACTGAATCAGGCAGACATTTTGCTTTTTCTCATCAATCAGGGTATTGACCCCTAAAGGCACTAAGGTACAGGGTGAAGGTGACTCTTCAGGTCTGAGATTCCATTCTGTTTTTGAGTGCAAGAAAACAAGCTTGGAGAGACAAGATACAAAACAACTTAGTAAAGACTTCAGCATGAAAAGCTTTCTTTCCTAGGTTTGAAAGTGAAGCGGCTCAGTCGTGTCCAACGCTTTACGACCTGTGGACTGTAGCCCACCAAGCTCCTCCGCCCATGGGATTCTCCAGGCAAGAATACTGGAGTGGGTTGCCATTTCCTTCTCCAGGGGATCTTCCCGACCCAGGAATCGAACCCAGGTATCCCACATTGCAGGCAGACGCTTTAACCTCTGCACCACCAGGGAAGCCTTAAATACAAGAATCCAAGTACTAACATCAAAGATTTCAAGGGAGGAAAGGAAACCAGGTTGAAAGAAGAAGAGGGAGGAGGCGGGGGGGGGGCAAAAAAGGTGGCCTTACAGATTTCTACTGCAACTTACAGATGCCCAGGCGTTTATGGGACTTTTCCCTGGGCCACCAGAGAAGGGAGGACTGGAACTCAGCCCTACCAGAAATCAGACCAGACCAGAAGCAGAATTCAAGTTCTCTGCCAAGAGGAGATGATCAGTCTCCAATTCTCAGCTCAGGCTGAGGCGCCTTGGACCGGATTCCTGCATCCAGGACCGGAGGACTAGAAAAACAGGGAAGGATAGGAAGGGTTAAGGAGAGGAAAGAGAGAAGGGAGGGGAGAAAGGTCAATAAAGTCTCTTGTTCCTTACCGGTCAGGGCACTCTGGTCAGTTGTCCACGTCAGGAGGACACTAGGGACAAAAGGGTCCCAGTTGCGGCTGCTGGGTCTGGTCCATTGGCAGGCAAGCTGGCTCCTGAGTACCCCGAGTGGTCAGGATGTCAGTCTCAGCAAAGAAGAGTCCCTGCTAGAGTTGCCATTTGTTGCAGGAAGGCGGATCTTTTCCAGGGCCCGAAACTGGGCTCTTGGTCTAACACTCGGAAATGAATTGTCCAAGGAGACACATGTGCTGACAAAGCAAGAGATTTTATTGGGAAATGGCCACCTCCAATGTTGGCACTTGAATGATCATTTCTCAGGGTGCTAAGTTGCTTCAGTGGTATCCGACTACGGACCATAGCCTGCTAGGCTCCTCTGTCCATGGAATTCTCCAGGCAAGAATATTGGAGGGGGTTGCTATGCCCTCCTTCAGGGGACCTGCCCAACCTGGGGTTTGAGCCTGCCTCTCCTATGTCTCTGCACTGGCAGAGGGTTCGTAACCACTAGCGCCACCTGAGAAGGCTCCTCCCTTTGATGCCAGAACACAAGCACAGCTGGCTTGAATGTCTACATTTAACAAACAAGAAAGGGAGTACAGAGGATATCTACATAGAGATTTCTTAGTAATATAACCAATTTGTCAGGATATTACAGAATTTGAAGAGTTTATCACAGTTCTTTAGATCCAGCCATAATTCAGCAGGTTGCTCTCAATTCCAGCTGGTTTTCACTGCACAATACAATCAATGATATAATCATCAGATGTATGTGACAGAGTTCACTTTTTTTTTAGGGCAAATCATCTGAAAAAGGTGAAAATACTTCAAGTTCCTTTAGAAAAACATGTTGAAATTTTCCATAGTGATGATGTTATTAACACAATGAGAGTTTTGAAGCTTCCTGTAAAATTAGGTTTAAAAAATTAAAATGTAAGTTTCATTTAAGGCACATCTATCTCATCATGCACATTTAAAGAAAAGTATTAAAAAGAAACTCATTTTAATAGTACTTTATACAGTCAACATGTAAGGGAAAAACATAGACAACAAATATAATTTCAGGGAAATTAGTGATGCATGCCTCCAAAATTATAGGGATTTAGTCTTAAAATTATTATTTAAGTGTAGATTCTTTTCAATTCCAAGAGAAATACTTTACTTTTCTCTACTCATCAACTAAATTCCTCATTAACCTACAAGAACACAGCAACACTGTTGTACAGTTGATAACCCTCCCTTTTTATTATGCAAATAAGACTATACAGGTGGTTACAGATTTTGAAATAACTGTTACTAATTATACACTATTCTCTAATGCCATAATAAAAAGTGAATGAACTTGATACTGACATAAGGAAAATATGCAGTTTAAAGAAATGATATGGTATCCAAAACAGATGTTATCGTAAATTATAGTCTAATAATTTAAGGGTGAAATTGTGCTGAAGGCTCAGTCATCCATAATGGATTCCTTTATGACTTACCCAACAGGAATCAGGGTTAAACATTCTAAGTATGGTTTAATCTGGCTTGAACTATATGTGATTAAACGTTTCGATTTGACACAACTGGCTAATTATCTCCAAAATTTAATTGTGTAGAAATAGTTCATTTATAAGGATTGCTCATGGCAACACAAGTCATGAAAGTCTACACAAGGAGACAAAGTGAATCACACATACTGAAACAGGATGTGCCAACTAGGGCTGTGGTTGGACAGTTGCAGACTTATGGAAACAGCAAAACCCAAAATGTGCATATTTACAGTCACACAATCACTGCAGAAAAAGCTGGGGGGTGGGGTGGGGCCCGGGGTGGAGTGCCTAACCCTGAGAGGAGCTGAGAGAGCCACTTAGCCTGGGCCTCAGTTCAGTTCAGTTCAGTTCAGTCGCTCAGTCGTGTCCGACTCTTTGTGACCCCATGAACCGCAGCACACCAGGCCTCCCTGTCCATCACCAACTCCCGGAGTCCACACAAACCCATGTCCGTTGAGTCGGTAATGCCATCCAACCATCTCATCCTCTGTCGTCCCCTTCTCCAACAGAAGAGGGTATTTTAGCAAAGTTAAGTGTTTTCTCAAATATAAGCTGTTATACTGACCCAGGGTAAAATAAGTGAGGAAGTAAGAAACTAGAGTTCAATGAGAGTACTTGATCATCTTAAGTGTTATCAATATCTTCAATTACTGAAACACCATTATTTTACTCATTCTTTATAACTGTGCAAATATTGAAAACATGGTTCATAAATCATAATATATAAAATTTATATATGCATGTGCCTATGTGTGTGATGTGACAGTTTCAAAAACACATTTGACATTGCTCTTATTCCTTAAATATCAGGGTGGCAGAAATATAAACATAATAAACTCCAAGATACTAAAGCAAAGTTCTATCCAAAAATGACCTAAGTTTAAGAGTTCAGTGAAAGAGTTTTGAAGATACAGGTACGGTAAATAACCTAGTTCAGTTCAGTCGCTCAGCCATGCCCAGCTCTTTGGGACCCCATAGACTGCAGCACGCCAGGCTTCCCTGTCCATCACCAACTCCCAGGGCTTACTCAAACTCATGTCCATCAAGTCAGTGATGCCATCCAACCATCTCATCCTCTGTCATCCCCTTCTCCTCCTGCCTTCAATCTTCCCCAGCTTTATGGTCTTTTCCAGCGAGTCAGTTCTTCGCATCAGGTGGCCAAAGTATTATAGTTTCAGCTTAAGCATCATTCCTTCCAGTGAATATTCAGGACTGATTTCCTTTAGGACTGACTGGTTTGAACTCCTTGTAGTCCATGGGACTCTGATAATAATCCAGAGAAGTTGCTATTTACTGCACTGTATCTACATAAACACCAAGTCCAAGTGATTGCTTCATAGTTTCTCTTTATCCAGAAGTAATGTCTTATTAATCAAGAGACTAATTTATCAGGTTTTGTGTCTTTCCTTATCAAAGTCTTTGCTAGTGAGACTGAGTGGATCTGGCATAGGCATGTGCTTCTTTATTAAGTGTCTGTAAGAGTAGGGCATGGGATAAGACTACAGCAGTAGCCCCAAGGAGGCTTGTGAGTAAGGCTTCATGATGATGAAGATATGACTCTAAGCAACTGTCCTGGGAAATAAGAGACCAAAAGGTAAGGTTACTGGTGAGGGGACGGTGCCACATGATAGCACGGGGACTCAAGAAGAAGGTTGGGGGTAATCTTGAGGTCAAAAGACAAGGCCTAAAGTCTAATTAGGAGTTAAAATGGAAATCTCATAATTCTCACAGCTCAAGCTACAGTGTCTACCATTCTGGAAGAGATTTAATCTACCATGGTGAGGATGAACTGGAATGGAGATAGGATGTTAAGGCTGCTTGCATCAGAAACTGGGGAAAAGGCACCCCATAAGTAAAGACGAATGCACGAGTATGGGGAAAAAAGAAAGGACTGATGCTTGGTTTTGTTTTGCTTTTGTTTTTTGCTTCAGGCCCAGCATATTTTGAAAGAAACTGGAATTATCCCATAGGACCACAGAAAGAACTTCAAAGAATCCCTTTGAAATCAATTAGTGCATACAAATATTTATCTAAGAAGTCACTCAAAGATATTTGACAGGTAAATACTTAAATTCAATGATTCAAATAACACAGCTCTGTGAACAGAGTATTTGTTTGTGTGTTTGTTTTTTTTAAACTCTTACAACACTAAGCATTTGATAAATGTATGAAAATGGTGTTATCAAGCTGGAGTGTTATGACCTCCATAAAGCATAACCAAATTATTCTTCCAGCTATTTAATTCAAGTGCACTGGAATAACCAATGAAGCTAAGTTATATTAGTCTAATTTTCAATGAGGTGGAGATAATTATTAAAGTCACATTGATTCTTTTCATGGGAAAAAACTAATAGCTATAATATGCCCACTTTGAGTGATACCCATTCCATATATTTTCTGCTGAAACCTTCCCTACAACCCAATTAAGGTGTGCATTGTTTCCATTTCACAGATTAGAACACTAAGACTGAGCTAAGAGTGGAGTCAAGAATTAGGCCCAATATATACCCAAAGCAATGGAAATCAGAATGTCCTAGAGATATCAGCAATGCCAGGTTCACTGCAGCATTATTTATGAGTGTGTATGTGTGCGTGCATGTTTGTGCTTGTGTAATAGGCAAGATATAGAAACAACTGTAATATGTCATTGTATTTTATATATATATACACACACTCATATATATAGTACTCAGTACAGAAACAACCTAAGTGTCTATCAATGGATGAGTGAATAAAGGTGTGATAAATATACATATGTTTCATTTTATATATTTTCTTCTAATATTTCATTGTATTAGTACATGTACAAAGAAAAGGAGAAAATCTGTTTGTGACAGCTTGGATGGATCTTCAGGGCATTATGCTAAATCAGATAAGCCAGACAGAGAGAGACACTTATATGCTGTATAATCTCTTTAATTTGTGGAATCTGAAAAATTCAAACTCAGAGCAGGAAAGAGCAGAGTCATGGTTACTCAGGGTGTGGAGGTGGAGGTGGGAAATAGGGAGATGCTGGTCAAAGGGTGCAAATTTTCAGTTATAAGATTAACCAATTCTCAGTGGTCTCCCTGGTGGCTCAGACGGCAAAGGGTCTGCCTACAATGTGAGAGACCTCGGTTCATCCCTGGGAGGAAGATTCCTTGGAAAAGGAAATGGCAACCCACTCCAGTACTCTTGCCTTGAAAATCCCATGGACGGAGGAGCTTGGTGCAGGCTACTATCCATGGGGTCGCAAAGAGTTGGGCACGACTGAGCGACTTCACTTTCACTTTCAATTCTCAGTATCTAATACATAGCATAGTGATTATAACTAGTAATACTGTAAGACAGTACATTTTAAATGTTTTCACCACACACACACACAAAAGAAATAGCAACTATGTGACAGGATGGAAGTATTAGTTAGTGCTATGGTGTCATTCTGCCATACATAAATGTATCAAATCAACACTTTTAGTGAAAGTCACTCAGTCTTGTCCTACTCTTTGTGACCCCATGACTGTACAGTCCATGGAATTCTCTAGGCCAGAATACTAGAGTGGGTAGCCTTTCCCTTCTCCAGATCTTCCCAACCCAGAGATTGAACCCAGGTCCTCTGCATTGCAGGTGGCTTCTTTACCAGCTGAGCCACCAGGAAAGCTTCCAAGGCTGCTGGAGTGGGTGGCCTATTCCTTCTCCAGCGGATCTTCCTGACCCAGAAATCAAAACACGGTCTCCTGCATTGCAGATGGATACTTTACCAACTGAGCTACCAGGAAAAAAGCCCCTTTAACACCTTAAACTCACATAATAGTATGTGTAGTAGTGTAGTGGCGTTGCTCAGACGTGTCCAACTCTTTGCGACCCCATGGACTGTAGCCTACCAGACTCCTCCATCCATGGGATTCTCCAGGCAAGAGTACTGGAGTGGGTTGCCTTTTCCTGCTCCAGGAGATCTTTCAAACCCAGGGATTGAACCCGGGTCTCCCACATTGCAGGAAGATGCTTTACCATCTAAGCCACCAGGGAAGCTCAATTATATCTCAGTAAAGCTGAGGGGGAAAGAATTGAACACATACTATCTACTTCAAAGCAGGTCTCCTTCCACAAGGGGACAAATAAGAAGCACTTTGAGGAAAACACTAGGATTCTTAAAGATAGTTTTATTATACCTTTGCATCAATATTTTTCTTGAAGGACTCAAAAAATAATGCAAGTCATAAGAAATACCTTTTAAAACACTTTTTTACTATTTTGGGTGAGAGCAAGTGGTATGTATCTGTCCCAATTTACAAGGATTTGCAAAAAGAATAATAGGCATATTCAATAGGTGATAAGCACCTTAGAAAATCTAGCTGCATCATGCACACTTACTAATTATAGCTCAGGGATAACTCAGGGCTCTTTATAAGCCCAGTGGTTGTCAACCTGTTACAATAGTTTGTCAACTTCATTTCTTTCCAACCATCCCTGATGGAAACATGTAATTACTAAAACTACCAAAGTAAATGCATTTGAATTAAAGCAAACCACATTGTAAACTTTATGGCTGTAAATTCTGTAAGGGATTGAATAACATGAAATGACTGGGCTGCTTTAAGAGAGAAAGAAAGAGCTTTTATAACATAGCAGCTAAAACCTAACAATGGTTTAGTAAGAGTATTTGACTCAATTCTCAATTGTTATGTAAATAAGCATACCTGTAGGAATGAACACAGTTGCAGTTACAATGAAGTCTTAAATAAAAAGCAGGGCCTTTTAAAACACACACCAAATGTTCTGAACCTACTGAGAAAGTTTATTAATTTAAACCATGGCCCATAAGATAATATTTAAGAAGCCAGTCTTTTTCTACGATGACAAATCACACTTGAAAATTGCCTTCACAGTCACAAAACCCTCGAGCTAGGCAAGACCCTGAGCTGTCCTTCAGCTTGAGTCAACAAAAATATCAGCAATAAGTATGGCTAACAATCCACCTGCAGCATAGGCTAAACAATGGCAAATAAGGCATTCATGCAAAAAATTAACACATGGCAGAAAATAATACTGAGCTCCAGGGCAAAATTCAGTCTTGTGTCACGGTGAAAAATCAAAGAATATATCTTAGACTATGAAATCCCTAAACAGTATCTCATTAGTATAATTCAGAACTTTACTCCAGGGACACATACTTTTACAATACTTATTTTAATCTTATTTTATCATGCTCTTAAAGGAATTCTTTCTCTAGAACTATATGCAGGAAAACACTCATCACTGGTTTTCAATTAGTTATTAAATCTTTGTGATGATATGTACTTTTCTATTTATATTAGTCATTATTTTGGCAATTCCTATTGCACTGATTTAGGGTAAATGAACAATCTATTCCAATATGCTCAGTTTTTTTTGTTTCAATTCTTAAACAGAAAAATGATTTCTTATTTGCTAATCAGTAACATATTTCAGACTATGAGGCCACTGGGGACAGTTCTTGTAAGGACTTCTCAGTAATATGTAAAAACATAAAAGGATCTAATTTTATACACCCACACACACGTAAAATGATGATCTTAGCAAAAGTCGACTCACTACTGTATGGTACTATATCTTCTTCTGATGCTTTGAGGCTGGACCACAGAATAAGGTGTGAAGTTAATCTGAAGCTGAACCTGAGGACAGACTCTGCAAAGAAGTTCTTGGGGAGAGAAGGAGTATCCAGCAACATCTCATGGATCTGTGTCTAAAATTTGAGAGCAGAAAGAAATCCCAAGAGACTATTTCAGTTCCATCCAGACATCCTTCTGAACTTTGAAGCAGAACAAGAAACATCTGGAGATGTTAATCCCAGAACTGAGGTAACAGCAGGGCAGATCACACAAACATTCCGCTTAAAACTACTGCACTAACTTTAATAGTATACTCTGAAATGCCTTCCAAAGAAACAATGTGTGTATATATAAATGTAATCCACGTAGTTCACAGCTTATGTGAATGTTTTTTTGTACCTTACGTGCTTTTGCATTTCAGTCAATAATGGCTAGCCTGGCAGATGAAACTATAAGTTTCAGCCCATGAGAATCAGGCTAACACTCTCAGCCAATAGGGCTCTACAACTTTATCCTGGAGGGGAACATGTTCTTCAGTGTATTTCTCCTGCTACTGTGTCTCTTTCTGTCATTTACTTCATGTTCTGATAAGCAATTTGGACCCATAATTATGGACAAAAATAGGCTATATCTGCTGGCAGAAAATAAAGAAATTGCATAGCACTGGTTGTCAACATGCCTGTGTTAAGATGGCTCAATTCTCCTTCCAGAAAATAACTGAGGACACATTAGGTAAAGATATTCAGGAAGTTCAGGACTGGTGAACATCTCCTGGCATTATGAAAGGCACCAATGATGTACTGGAGCTACAAGTCGGGGTCAATGCTTATGTGGACAATTGCTGGAAGAGACAGGGGTTGGAGGAATCCTGACGAGTAACCCAAGAAAATCAAAGAGAGAACAGCGAAACTGGACATCTGGAATGAATCTTCATAGAAACTAAGCCAGACTTTTCCAACTATAGTCCTGACCTAGTCTTGGATCATGAAATCAACATTGTGAATCAATATTTTTCCTGCATATAATAATACAATAAAATTGAATGAGATAAAAGTATCATAGTGCTTCATTCACAGTCAACTAGTAACCGTACCATTCTTGCTTCATTTCTAATTTATGTCTTGTTCTATATAAAGTCTAACCATGGGTCACATTTTAAAAGATATGAAAGCCAATAACCTATGCACAAACCACCGCAAGTAGTACTGAGTTAGCATCTCCATTTTGTGGAATGCACTCCCCACAGAAAATTGCTATAAGGATACAGAAATGGCCCTCTGGTGTTACAAATCTCAGCTGGAAAAGTGTGCAGGGTAAGGAGTGTGCATTAATATTATCTATCCCTCGTTGGACAATAGGTATCTGTGTGTTAAGAGCCACTAAGACCACCACCACCAGTCTTCTCAAATAACTATCTCTGGGCTCTGGTTTAATTTCCTGATCGACACTTTACAACCTCATCAAAACCAGAGAATTTTCTAGACTCCAAACTCTCTTGGTCTGAATCTTACCAGTCTGCCTAGATCCTCCCAGACTCTTCAACCTACCACCTAGACATTTTTGCTTAAATTTCAAGTTTGCAAGGTTATGTGCTCTGAAAATGAACTATATAGCTACCAGGCTCACCTGACATTCTAGAACCATTGCCTGCTTCTTGGAACCTACTTCTGCTTTATCCTAGCCACCAGAATTTTATTTCCTGATAGACAAGGCTGGACTTCACTATATTCTTTGGATATTCTAGGCAGATTGATAACTATGAAACAAAGTAGGGTCCTATCAGACCCTCTCAGTACAAGAGCCCGTCTGTGTCCCGTTTCTTGTTTGTAGAAAAAGGCTTTAGTCTCCTAGGCATTCCCTGAGTTCCAGAGAGCAGGCACAAGCAGTTTCCTAACTAGATAAGTGAGGGTAAGCAGAAACAAAGGAAAAACTATTAAATGAGAAAACTAATGACAATAATTAAGCTATGAAACAGAGTCCTAGTTTCTCCTCAAGGGATAACAATATGATGGATATCCTTGAGCTGTTCTTCTTGAACTAAGACCAACTCCCTTCCATCAGATGGAGGTTGGAAACTATATGCTTCACCCAAGCACTAGACCTCAGACTGGCTGGAAGGAGATTGATGATGTAGATTCCTGAAATACCACCATTACCTCACCACCAACCAATCAGAAGAAAGTCATGAATCTTGCACCCCTCAGTCTCAAATGCTGCCTTTAAAAACACTCCCCTGAAAACCAACTGAGGAGTCTCTTTCAAGCATGAGCTGCCTGTACTGAAAGCAGATAGGGTAAGGTGGGGGTTTCCCTAGAGAAAGAAAACAAGGCATGGTTTTCTTGACATAAGAAAAGTCACTTTGGGCCTTAGTCATTTTGTGATCTAGGCCTGGCCACAATGCTTGCTGTGGATGATGTTTCAATAATTAATGATCTTAAAGGAAATGAGAGAAGGCAGGGACGGACATGACTGAGGGACTGAACTGAACTGAACTGAAGGAAAAGTAGTTAAGAAACAATAGTTCGGCAATAAAACAGAGCTCCTTCTCAAGGCATATATATAACACTCTGACAAAGTCTTTGAATTCCGCAGGAACTAAGGCCCCCCAACCTGAAACCGTTCACCTCAGATTGGGACTAGAACTCATGTGCTGGGATTCAAACCTGGCCAAAACTCTGCTTGGGACTTGAACCCACATGGCCAGGACTTGAAGCCAACCAAAACCCACTGTCTTACAACTGAGATCACACACTTCATTTCAGAACCCAGTGGAGCTCAGGTTCTTGAAGAATTCAGTGAGAGACAAAGTGATAGGTAAGAGGTGGGTTTACTTAGAGAGAAACACACTCCACACAAAGAGTGTAGGCCATCGCAGAAGGCAAGAGCAGCCTTGGGAGAAACACACTCCAAGACAACTGTGTGGGCCATTGCAGAGGGTGAGCGCAGCCTCGGAATGTGGTGCAGTTAGATTTTGTGGGCTGGGTAAGCTCATAGGCTAATGACTGGGGGCATTATTCTATTTTGGGGAAGAGGCAGAGGTTCCCAGGAGTTGGGCCACCCTCCACTTTTTGGTCTTCTGGTCAGCCTTAGAGCTCTCATGGCGCCTCTGGGTGCATCTCTTAGCTTACTGCTGTATTTTCAGTCACTCAGTCCTGTCCAGTATTTATGACCCGATGGACTGCAGTATGCCAGGCTTCTCTGTCCTTCACTATCTCCCTGAGTTTGCTCAAACTCAGGTCCATTGAGTAATGATGCCATCAACCATCCCATCCTCTGTCACCTCCTTCTCCTCCTACCCTCAGACTTTCCTAGCATCAGGGTTTTTTCCAATGAGTTAGCTCTTTGCATCAGCTGGCCAAAGTATTGGAGCTTCAGCTTCAGGTGAAATGTTATAATGAGCTCATACTTTGGATCAGGGTCTAGGAGAAGTTGGTTTATCTGTCATCTTGAGCCTAATTGATTTTAATCAGTTTATGTTATGTCCTTGGGTTATGTCATTCTTTCAAAAGTTGTACTTTGCCCCCTTCTCTCCTGTTTCACACCTAGGTGGAGGATGGGATGATGATGTTGACCCTCCTGACTTCAATCAATTAAAGCTTGGACTCTGTTGACCTTTCTTTCAATTTTATGCTGAATTCTCCTCTGCTCAAGCCCCTTCGTGAGTACACATGTATCCTTAGCTTAAAATTTCCCCAATTTTGCTGTTCCAGGAGACATTGCTTTTGGAAAGATCTCTGGTGGTCTCTATACTTGCTGAAAGTAATAAATCCTCCCTTCTCCCAACTTCTGGCTTGACTGTAATCCTGAGCCAAGCATGGACTTGTGTGGCTCCTGGGCATGGAGGCCTTTTTGTCCTCCATTTCTTGTAGGCAAGACTCCAGCCTCCAAGACTTTCTCTGAGTTCCAAAGGGCAGCACAGTTGGTAATCAAGAGAGGAGCAGCCAGGAAACCACTTGAAGCAAGATTAAAGGGGTCAGAGAGGCTCTTCAAGATTAGAAGACCAGACCACCACCACCAGAACCTGATTTAAACAGCTTTCATGATTTTCCACGAGCCTCTAAATTAGCCTTTTCTCTCCCTTACTTGCTATCAGGTATAATCTGTAATAGTTAGCAAATTCAGGTCATCCCCTGAGACTGCCTTAGAAAAGAAGTTATATTCTTTAAGAGATGCCCTTGTAAATGAGTTCTGGTTTCATGGCAACTGCAGACGGTTTCATCTCTGGACATTTGACTGAGAAATTGTAAGGACAATCATAGTGAAGCACAGAGTGCTCAAAGAAACTTTTCAAAAATCAAAACAATCTTCGGGATGTGTTCTCATGTCATTTATCCTTTCCTTTTTATCTCTTCCCCTAGTATTGGAAGTAAGCTTATTCAATTCTAAGCCATGTGATTCTAGTTAGGAATGTTTTCAGCTATAAGCAATAGAAAACCCAGCTAACAGTAGCTTAAGAGTTTATTTTTCTCACAACAGAAGACTAAATGGATATAGTTGGTGGCTGTTATTAGTTCAGCAATTCAAAAATAACAGGGCTAAGATATTTGGGGTTTTCAAGAAGCTCTGTGCATCAAACCCATGCTTAAGACACTATACAGGGAAGCAGAAATGACAGTTTTGGCTATATCTGACCCCTTTCATCTAGAAAACAAACACTCTTGAGAAAGCCTTCCAGCAGCTAGACTGGGTCACATGGACACCTGTGGCTGCAAATAAGGCTGTACAAATTAGATGAAAAAATTTGTCAACATTAACTGAAACAGATAATAATCCATTGTGCATGTTGGGCACATTAACACCCAAAACAAACTGGATTCAAGAACAAGGAAAATGGAAATGAGTATCAAGTTAGCAACTCACAGTTTATCACCTAAAGCTACCACCAGCTATGAGTCAACAGGTCAAAAGGATATATATCTATATCTATATATATATATTTGGCCCATATTTATGAATACTTGAGTCTTTATAATGTAAAATATAATGAACTGCCAAACATTTCTCAGTCCTTGGGTGGTGACTGACCAATTTTTAGGAAATAGCATCCTTATTTTCATATGCAATGGAATATCCTTAAAGGTTTTATTATATGAACTGGAACAATTAATTTTCTAAGAATTGTCAAAATCTCAGATTTTAAAAGGAAGTTCAAATTTAATGAGAAGAGTAAATGAACATGTAGCTTGGGAATATATAGATTCCAGATCTAACTGCGCCTCTTATTAACAAGGAAATCCTGGATAAGTCAAAACCTTTTCTGGAAATCAAAACAATTCCAAAGAGAGTTAAGTTGAATCTAACGATAAATTTACTCTAGTTCACAGTATAATTTCTAGAATAGTTTAGGGGGTGATGGGACTAGATAGGGCAGGGACCAGACATAGGGCTTCTCCATAGCCATTATATTAAAACGTTCTTATTGAAAAATCAATGTAGCACACATCTCCAAGAAGCCAGCATCAGAAGCGCAAAGTCCTTTGTGGTAGTGACAGTGGTGGTGCTGGTGGTCTGTTGCTCCCTGACATCAAGTGGCTACTTTTATTTTTTTCACTACTAAAAAGACCATCCTATTTATTTATTTATTTTAATTAATTTTGTTGGCTACTTTTCTGTGAGGGTAATAGTAAATTGTGGTCACTGAGATTCTCTAGAACTAACTGGGATCCAGTCTCCAGATTCCAGGATAATAAAAGAAGGCCCACTTTTAATGAGCAGATATTTCAGAAAACTGGTGAATCCAAGAGTCATTTTTTCCATAACAGCATTAAAGCCCATGTTCTATAAAGTCAATTCATTTTTCTCCTGCCATTGCTCACTGGCACATAGCTCATTAAATTTTAGATTCAATTAGAGGTAAATCATAAAATTTATCACCACACAAATAACAATATTTTAGCATAATTAGTCCCAACACCAGAAGTCTTGTTTAATTTCTGCCAAAATTAGCCAAGTTATTTCACTCGGCTGTAGTCTGAATGTTTGTGTTCATGTCCCTCTATTTTCACACACTGGAACCCTAACCTCCATGGTGTTAGGAGGTGAGACCTTCAGGAGTGAACAGATCGTGAGGGCTGAGCCCTCATGAATGGGATCAGTTCTCTTCTAAAAGCTAACTTGTCCCTTTTACCATGTGAGGATACACAAAAATGGTGCTGACTGGACCAGGAAGAGGGTCTTCACCAGAAAGGGATCATGCTGGCATCCTGATCTTAGATTCTCAAGCCTCTATAGAACTGAGAGAAATAAATTTCTGTTGTTTATAAGCCACCTAGGTTGTGGCATTTTATTATGCCAACCCTAAAAGACCAAGGCAGACTGTACATCATGTCTTCTTTTAAA
This sequence comes from Neotragus pygmaeus, assembly GCA_006410875.1. Taxonomy (NCBI): domain Eukaryota; kingdom Metazoa; phylum Chordata; class Mammalia; order Artiodactyla; family Bovidae; genus Neotragus; species Neotragus pygmaeus. The sequence goes on from SJYV01053815.1 coordinate 991,435, forward strand.
CACCAAAGATATTATCTTTATTATATTCTCTTATTTTGTAACTTTAAATAACAGCATATTGTAGATAGCTAACTTTTTTATTTCTGTCAGCATTTTATTTTAGGGTTCATTTCTTTCTCTGACATCTTTTCATCACCACTGCAGATATTTCCATACGGAAATTTTATTTTCCTTTATATTTCTGTTCTTAAAATATTTTATGCATTTATTTTGTTCTAAATCTCCATAGATAAAAGCAATAATAGAAGTAATTAATGTTTTGCTATTTTACTCTGAGTTTATGCAGAGTAGTCATTTGATTATCAAATTCATCCAGGATCTGCAATTAGAGTCATATCTACAGCTGCTCTCTTCTCTTTTCCTATAATGCATGTTCTTTTCTTTGGAACTGTTGTTTTCCAGTGTGGGTGATGCACAATACTCAGAATGCATCTTCAAAATAAATGTGGCTTCCCTTTCTATCTTCAAGGCCAACATGGGGAGAAACTCTACTGAGCTTTTCAGAATTAAAGTGTTGCTTTTAGTGCCTATATTTTTGTGTGTGTGACAGTGAATGCAGTCAGCAGCTTTGTCAGTTTGGTTGACACTGTCACACTAGGCTTTCCAGATGTTCAAATGTAAAAATGTCATAAAATGCCACCCCAAGGATGTATTTCTTTTTATTCCTTTTCTTGTCTATTTTCCCCCATAAAGAAAGGACAAACCAAAGCAGAGCCATAGCTAGGATGACTGTCCACCATTCTCCCTAAATGGCCTAAAAGAAAAAGCACAAAGAACCTCCAGGGTTCTTTTGGTGATTTTAAATGTAGCACAACTTACATGATTGGGCAATTAAATGTAATATTTGAATTAGAAGCAAACCCTGCATTAACTCTGCTAGAACTCAGAGACATTTTATTTATATGATTAAATGACATTAGATAAATGATATATAAAAATATAACTTATTTTCCTAAATTTGATATGGTATTCGAATATATTGTCTTTACAGAAAAACCCACACCTCTATTCTAAATAACATGTAGTAAAATTTTTCCTTTAGGACTAAAGTTTAACGAAAAAATCTACTCATACACTTATGCAATCATAGAGATATAAAGTAAGTTTTTAAACTGGAAAGAGGCCTTAGGCATTAATTAAATATGCTGATAATTTATTTAAAAAGTGAGACGGCTTTAATTAATTTATCATAAGACTACCACATGTATGCATATATGTGTGCTTGCTTGAAAGTACATTCCTTACTTTTCAAATTCACTTTATAACATATTGGCTTTGATAGTAATTACAGAAACTGTAAGAGAACCACTTGAAGACAGTTTCATAATTTCTCACTTCTTCCCCAGGGAAAACATTATTGCATATGTTCACTCTATATTGTTTTATAAGATTCCTTCTGGCTACTAATTTTCAGCTAAACACCAGGAAAGACAAAAGAAACTATTCCAATTGTATCTGTTTTTTCTGGCTTCAAATCAAGTGTACAGAAACAAGCTTCATAAAGTCATCTTTTTAATTCATTAAGAAGAGCATCTTTATTTTGTTTGAAAATTCTGTCTTTTCAGGAAAACCACTCAAACGTCATGCATGGAGGAGGAATCACTGTAGAAAACAGATTTAACAACTCTTGTAGATATTTGTGACAGCACAGGTCAAGTATCACATTTGAGATGAGTTTCAATGATTTTATTTAAATTTCAAAAAATAATGTTTAAAGTGTTGTTATGGCGACTGACAAAAGTTAATTATGAGTAAAAACCCCTTTCCAAAAAGTACTTAAGTCCCATCAAGTTTAGAAACAGAAGCTACCTTATTTGTTAGAGCTATATATTCTTTAAGATTTTATAGGAACAATTATAATGCTTAGACCCTAGCATGACCATTTTAAACCTCAAAACATGACCAGGTGCTCGAGACACATTGAATCTAGTGAGGAAAAAAGAACATGCACATAAAAGGGTAAGTAACGGCCCACTGTAGACGACTGCACATAAAATAAATGGCCTAGAACATAAGACCTATAAAAACAGAGGAAAAGGTGGGCTCACCACGGGCTGGAGTAGTGGAGGAAGATTTTTATAGAGAAGCTAGGCTTCAATACGTGTTTAAGAAAAAGAATGGTACAATCCTCATGAGTAGGGAGGAGAAAGTGAGCACTGAAATTGGGGATAATGGTGAGATCAATCCAGGGTAAGCCAAAACAGGAACTGTAAACTGGAGACATCAAACAATCTTACTGCATCACGGACAAGGGGTCTATGTAGGAAGCTGTGTGATAAAATTAAGGAATTGATTGTAAACATCTTTCAGTGCTCACCTGAGAGAACATGAACTTTTATTCAGTTCACAAAATCAGTTGTTGTCATTAATTTCAAATACACATGTCTAGAATCCATTCTGGAGAAGGCAATGGCACCCCACTCCAGTACTCTTGCCTGGAAAATCCCATGGACGGAGGAGTCTGGTAGGCTGCAGTCCATGGGGTTGCTAAGAGTTGGACACGACTGAACGACTTCACCTTCACTTTTCACTTTCATGGAGAAGGACATGGCAACCCACTCCAGTGTTCTTGCCTGGAGAACCCCAGGGACGGGGGAGCCTGGTGGGCTGCTGTCTATAGGGTCGCACAGAGTCGGACACGACTGAAGCGACTTAGAAGCAGCAGCAGCAGCAGAATCCATTCTAGACACTTTGATTCCCAGAGGTTGGGATTAGAGACTACTTTATAAAATTCTTAATTATTTTTTTTTTCAGAGTATATTTGATTTACAATGTTGTGTTAGTTTCTACTGTACAGTAAAGTCAGTTAGCTACACATATATATATATATATATATCCACTCTTTTTCACATTCTACTCCCAAATAGGTCATTACAGAGTATTGAGTAGTTTTCTGTGCTATTAGGTATGTTCTTATAGTTATCTAGTCTATACATATGTTTCTCTGATAACTCAGTTAGTAAAGAAACTGCCTACAATGCAGGCGACACCAGCTCAATTCTTGGGGTGGAAAGATCTGCTGGAGAAGGGATAGGCTACCCACTCCAGTATTCTTGGGCTTCCCTGGTGGCTCAGCTGGTAAAGAATCCACCTGCAATGCAGGAGACTCGGGTTCGACCCCTAGGTTGGGAAGATCCCCCGGACAGGAAAAGGGAAAGGCTACTCACTGAGTCTACACGTGCTCAGCTGTTTCAGTTCAGTTCAGTCACTCGGTCATGTCCAACTCTGCAACCCCATGGACTGCAGCATGCCAGGGTTCCCTTTCCATCACCAACTCCCAGAGTTAACTTAAACACGTGTCCAAGTTGGTGATGCCATCAAACCATCTCATCCTCTGATATTTCCTTCTCCTCCTGCCTTCAATCCTTCCCAGGGTCGGGGTCTTTTTCAATGAGTCAGTTCTTCACATCTGGTGGCCAAAATATTGGAGCTTCAGCTTTAGTATCTGCCCTTCCAGTGAATATTCAGGACTTATTTNAGTGGGTAGCCTTTCCCTTCTCCAGGGGATCTTCCCAACCCAGGGATTGAACCCAGGTCTCCTGCATTATAGGTAGATTCTTTACCAGCTGAGACACAAGGGAAGCTGAAGAATACTGGAGTGGGTAGCCTATCCCTTCTCCTGAGGATCTTCCCAACCCAGGAATCAAACCATGGTCTCCTGCATTGCAGGCAGATTCTTTACCAACTGAGATATCAGGGAAACCTAATAATAGGGTAACCTATAGTTTCTTTTGCTTCCAATTATTCTTTATTTATCTTTAAGCCAAATGAGAGTGTTAATAAAATGTGAATGTCTAAAAGTTAAATAAAAAACATCTGAGTTAGATTTGTGCAGCATTTCCCTTGTTCTGGTAAGAAAGAAATATATATGCACACACAAACAACAAAACAAAAATTGTGTAATATCAATGTTTCCACATGAGTTAAATACTTTCATATTAGCACTTAAAACTGTCGTTAGTCATTTAAACATGACTAGTAAAACCCATGATAATAATTTAAATTTTTAATTTTTCTTCACCTAGCACAAAGTTAAATAGAAATTTTAGAAACACCATGACAGGTCGAGAGACCATGGAAGAGTGGAAAAAAATTTTATATTCTAATTCCTTTCATGGCAATTTTTTTCCTGCCTTCAAACAAGAGACTCCACATTTTCATTTTGGACAGGGTCTTGCAAATTATGCAGATGGCCCTGCCTTTTGTGACAGTCAGGACTGAGAACTGCTACTGTAAGTAAAAGAGGCAGTAAACAATTTTGAAAAAAGATACATTTCATTATGTTTAATCTATAGAAGACCGGTCCAAGTAAGAAAATGTAGGAAGACCCGTTGGAAATGTTTATAACAGAAAGGTAATGAATAAAAAGGTTTAGTAATATGAGTACAAATGGAAGAAAGAAGGCAGAAATTAAAGGAAAAGAGATACTAAAGGGACTCAAAATGGCAAGAAAAGGAAAGGAAGACATTAAAAAAAGTCTCCAAATGTTGAAACCCTGGATATTGGGTAACAATGACACTATCAAATTAAAGAGGAAGCCAAANGAAAGAAGGCAGAAATTAAAGGAAAAGAGATACTAAAGGGACTCAAAATGGCAAGAAAAGGAAAGGAAGACATTAAAAAAAGTCTCCAAATGTTGAAACCCTGGATATTGGGTAACAATGACACTATCAAATTAAAGAGGAAGCCAAAGGTCTCCACTTTATACATGTCAACTTTTGTTTTTTTTTTTTTTCTTTTTTTTTTTTTTTTAAATTTATTTATTTTTAAATTTAACTTTACAATACTCTATTGGGTTTGCCATACATCGACACGAATCCACCACAGGTGCACACAAGCTCCCAATCCCGAGTCCAACTTTTGAATGGAAGACAGACATTGGAGAATAGTGTTCTGTGCTCCGGTGGACAGTGCACTTGAATGGAAGGGAAATCTGAGTACCATCATGGACATAAAGCTTCTCTATAGAATTAAATAAAATCATACAGGAAAGATAGTAGAGGGAGAAGGCAAGCCACAAATGCCTAGGCCTTATATGATACCACTGCTTAGGAAGCAAGAGAAAGAAAAGCAGCAAACACTTGAGACAGAGAGGGAGCAGCCCAAGGAATGAGAAGAGCTGGAACAGCAACCCTCAGCAACACCAAGCTAGGTCCTGATTTATTTAAGAAGAATTGTGAAGAATAGTGTTATATGTCTTAGAGCAAAGAGCGTGTGATATGATAAAAGTGCTTTGAATTTTTAAGTGTATATTCATAAATGACCCTGGAGGAAGCAATTTCAGAGAGCAGCTTTTCAGAAACTGTCAGACTAGACAGAGTTCAAGGACTGAGTGGGTGGCGATAAAATGGAGGTTGCAGTCCCACTGCTCATTCCGAAGATGTGCTTCGTAAGAAGGAAGTAAAGAGAAGAGCAGCAAGGTGAGAGGGGAGATGGGTTAGTAAAATCAAGTGAAAAAGTTTTCAAGATATATGAGTGATCATTGTCAATGCATATTTATGTTCTTACCATTGCTTTCATGTTTTATATTATTTCTATAGACTACCTACAATCCTTGGAATAATCAAAGAACAGACGAATAAAAGGAAAGAAAATAAAAATAAAACAAAATGATGAAGCATGAGCAACTGTGCAGTCTCTCATTGATCCAACAGTACATCCTAAGATACCATTAGGGAAAATGAGAATGAAAATACACATGCTTCCCTCAGGGAGCTTAAACTTGGGAATATATTTACACTTTCGCTGTTAACTAAATATCAAGCAGAGTCTAGTAAAGGTCACAATGAAAAGAACATACAAATAAGCCAAATAATTTTTGAAAACCCCAAAGTGTCATGTAACTATTTCTGTGGTGAGAAATGAATGAATCTGGAAAGGTTTCTCTGGAAATGTGTTCGAACGGGAAGGAAAAGGGACCAAGAATTAAAATGCCTATGCTTCTTCCTCCAAGAGCAGCAGGGAAGAAAGAAGAACATGTGGAAACTACAGAGCAATGTAAATAAGATGATGTTATATTGAACTGTTTTAGAGGAGGGAACCCTGGCCGGAAAGCTCTGATGATCTCAGTGAGTTAAGAGGTAACCTTACCTGCTGAGCGAGAAGCTAAGAACAGCTATAGGAGCATCAACAGAGAAAGATCAGTGGGACTCCTGATGGCTCTGCCTCTGTAGTCACCTATCCTGCCTCTCAGGCAGAACACACCTAGCTGTTTTTAAGAGCTGATCTTCCTCTTGAAATCACTGAGGGTTGTAACCAGACACAATAACCACCCTCCTTTCTGTATTTCTATTATCCTTATAGTTTGTTCGGCTCATTACTCTCTATTCCTCTGCTCTGTTCTCCAGGTGTTTTTGATGCTGAGTCTTATCTGTGTCTGACTAAAGGCTGCTGGGAAAGGATAGGGAGACACCTTATTCTTAAGCTGAGTCCTTCCAAGTGTCTGCAGAGTAGTCTTTCAATAAATTTCCTGACTGACTGGAAGAGGAGAGGTGAGTATTACAAACATATTTAAAGGGAAGATTCCTCTCTCCTCTGCTCTAGGAGATTTATAACACTAAACTGGGTATTAATGCATGACTTGGACAGAACAATATACCACAGAAGCAATGTTTGCAGAATTCAAAGTAGAGACTTCATGGTTAAAGCAATTTTTCATCTCACTAGCTTTCAAGAATTTTAAAGAACATTTTCCTTTAAGATCTATTGTAGATTATAGACGCAGAGTCAGATCTAATCACTGAGTATACAGTAAAATAACTATAATAAGGCAGGATTGTTACATATTCTATCCCTAATTCTACCCTGAGGACAAACAACAGTTGAAAAAGGTAGATTTAAAAACAATGTAATCTGGATAATTCAAATTCAAATCTCTACATTGGCTAACTTGTAAAATGTTAAACACTTAAATTGTTAAGAATACAATAAATACACAAGTAATCCTGTCGAAAAATTGAGTTTTCTAAAATATCCAATATTCATTTATAGTTAGCAAAATTATCTTAATTTGTATTTTATATGAATGTATGAGCTGATACTTGGAAATGATTTAATTATGTTGACTGCCATCATTACCCAGATTCAGAGGATGGGAGGAGTCTATAATTGGTCTTGGTTTTAAATGTTGTAAGGACCTCTATGAAGGTTGGTCATTCCTGTTTATAGTAGCCCATCACTACAGATCTGCACAGTATGTGTTCTATATTCAGTGAGGAAGGTACACACCTTCCACTGTGCCAACTGGGATGTTTATTTATCTGTAGTATAATCAGAGTTAACAGCAGTGTAAAGACTTTGTAATGGATTTATAGTTCAGGCTCCCTATTGTCAGTGTCTCAGAATTTTGACTTAAGCACGAACGTAGCAAAAGGATGGAAAATTTTCCTTCTAATTTGAGCTGATCTAATGTATAAAGCCTATGAAAAAAGTTTATAAAGAAAGCTGAGCACCAAAGAATCCATGCTTTTGAACTGTGGTGTTGGAGAAGACTCTTAAGAGTCTTTTGGACTGCAAGGAGATCCAACCAGTCTATCCTAAAGGAAATCAGTCCTGAATATTCATTGGAGGGACTGATGTTGACGCTGAAACTCCAATACTTTGGCCACCTGATGAGAAGAATGGACTCATTAGAAAAGACCCTGATGCAGGAAAAGATTGAAGGCAGGAGGGGCAGGGGATGACAGAGGATGAGATGGTTGGATGGCATCACCAACTCAATGGACATGAGTTTGAGTAAGTTCCAGGAGTTGGTGATGGACAGGGAAGCCTGGCGTGCTGCAGTCCATGGGGTTGCAAAGAGTCGGACACAATTGAGCGACTGAACTAAACTGAATGCATAAGCCCATCTTCAAAAAGACATGAAATAGAGTCCTTTCACCTTTTCTCTTAATTTCTGCATAGACTACCAGAGCTGGAATGAACTTTTCAGACCATAGATCCATCTTCTTCATCCTCTTGGGGAGAAGGTGAAGCTCAGAGAGTCTGTCCCAGGAGACACATTCAGAAAGCCGTGGCAACAGATTTAAAACTGACCCATTCTAAATCCTTTTTACTCTAGCCTATCAGTCATTCAGTTATTTCTTTTTAAACTTATTTTGCTGAAGTATAAAACACATAGTTCGATGAATTACCACAAAGCAGCCGTGGAACCAACTACCAGGTCAGGTTATATAAACACCTTCAGCAAACCAGAACCCCAACTTGCTGTTCCTTTCCGGTCACTATCCCCTCCTTGACCTCCCAAAGGAACTACTACCTTGATTTTTGTCACTGCATTTTCTGTTCCATAATTTTATACAAACAGGATCATCCAGAAGGGATTTTATTGACTGTTTTTGCTCTTTGTTTGGGATAGCTGTAGCTTATTCAATTCTCTTCCTGTATAAAATTCTACTGTCTCAATATCCCACAATTTCCTTATGCATTATGATAGTGATAGACATTTGGACTTTATTTTTCATCCTCCAACTATTACCAAAAAATGTTCCTATGGACATGTTTGTCCATGTCTCTTGGCAAACATGTTCAAGTTATATATATTACTAGAAATGAAATTACTGGGTCATATGGTAGACTACTTTATTTTTTAGTAAACACTGCCGGACATATGTAAAGTGGTTGTACCAATTTGCTTTCCCACCATTAGTACTGGACAGTACACTCTTAGATCCTTAAAGAAGCATTTATTGTATACCTAATATATCCTAGAAATTGTGTTAATTTCTAAGCCTTCAAATATGACTAAAGGACAGAATCTTTTCACAAGGACTTCTCAAACAGAGTTGACTGACATATAAATAAACATTCAAAAAGATCCAATATTTACATTAGTATCTATACAAGATATTATAAATAAACTTTATAAAGATATTATAACGTAAAAATTTGCAGAGTATTAACCTTGTTTCTGTCTCCAGAATGTGAATGTGATCAACACTATTCTGGTTGTAAAGGACTATAAGGAGACAGGGTAGGCATTAATGAGTGAGGCAAACCTGGAAGCACACAGGAGTCAGGAAAGTGTTCATGAGAGTCACAGTGTTAAGACGGACCTAAAAATGATTTACTGCCAGGAGGAAAGGCCTTTCCCGGAAGAGAAAAATTTGTAAGCAGACTCACCAAGATTTTATCAGCATGCCACAGTCAGAAAACTGGAATGGGATCGCTAAAGAGTAGATTAGAGGTAATAAGGATGAAAATACTCCAAAGTAAGGGGTAAGAACATGGAGAGCTTTAAGTGCTTAGCTAAGGATTTTGGACTTTATTGCACGGACAATGAGGAACCATCAAAAGGCTTTTAACAGAAGAGTAAAATGAACATACTTGAATTTAAGAAAGATCATTATGGTCTTGGAGGATGGATTAAGAGGGACACAAGACTTCAAGTCCAATCCCATTTAAAAACCTGCTGTCAGCCTAACAGTCAAAGAGAAGATGAGGATGAAGGCATAAGCTTTCTACAGTCTTTGCAGAGTAGAGGAAAGGAAAAGAGAGAACGTAATGTTACTAAGATAGAATCAACAGGATGTGTCATGGATTCAACACATGAGGAATAGATAGTAGACATACTAGACGTACGAGGAATAAGGAGGTTTGGTTTGTTGTGTTGACTAACTGGATGTTTCTGCTGCATGCAAAGATCAAGTAGACCATGGGAAAGGAATATTTAGAAGAAAAAAAGATAATTTTACAAAGCAGGTAATTTTACAAATATCATATAGCTGTGTAGTAGGGTAGTTATCAATAGCTTTCCCTCAATACCTATCATTCTTTTTTTCCTTGTAATTATGGAACCAAATTTTAATTGGACTCATGGCCTCACAATTAAAGACTACATTTCTCCATCTCTTGCATGTAGGTGTGGTGATGTGATTTAGTTCTGAACACTAGGATCTGGACCGAAGCTATTATGAAAACTGCAGGTCATGGTAAGAATGACTGAGGCCTTCTCCCGTGATGATGACATATTTTAGTCTTTGAAGAACACCCTCAAGAAAGGCAGAACCACAAGACTGAAGAAACATCTTGTAGAACGGAGTGGCTCTATCCTCCTGGATATTGTTCTAGGCTTTTACTAAGAAATAAGTATTCTTCTCACTTAAACCACATTCTGTTTTGGTCTATTAAAAAATTTTATAACATTGTAAATGACATCCTAACAAAGGCCGCTGAAGATGGAGATGTTGGACAGAGTTCAGTGATCCAGGGCCAGGTTATAATTTAAGTCTCTCACCATGAAAATAGAAGTAACACTTTATATCAGAATGTAAGGTAGGAATACCTACAAAAAGTTATTTGCTATTCTTGGTGACAATTTCAATGAGGCTTTGTAACTTTGTTTTGCAAAGATATGGAATTTTAAGGTACTATACAGAATGTTTATATGAAAAATTAAGAAATACTGTTTAGAAGTCTCAAATTAAAAAAAAAAGTTGTAGTTTTTAAAAAGCTTATTCCACTTCTATAGAATAATACCAAGGAAAAGAGTCAAGGTGGTTGTTGTCATTCAGTCCCTCAGTTGTATCTGACTCTTTGTGACTCCGTGGACTGCAGCATGCTAGGCTTCCCTGTCCATCACCATCTCTCAGAGATAGCTCAAACTCATGTCCATTGAGCTGGTGATGCCATCCAACCATCTCATCCTCTGTCGTCCCTTGCTCCTCCTGCCTTCAATCTTTCCCAGCATCAGGATCTTTACCAATGAGTCAGTTCTTTGCCTCAGGTAGCCAAAGTATAGAAGCTTCAGCTTTAGCATCAAACCTTACAATGGATATTCAGGACTGATTTCCTTTAGAATGGACTGGTTGGATCTCCTTGCAGTCCAAGGGACTCTCAAGGGTCTTCTCCAACACCATAATTCAAAAGCATCAATTCTTTGGTGCTCAACGGTCCAACTCTCACATCCATATAAGATTACTGGGAAAACCATAGCTTTAACTATATAGACCTTTGCTGGTAAAGTAATGTCTCTACTTTTTAATATGCTGTCTAGTTTGGTCATAGCTTTTCTTCCAAGGAAAGTCTTTTAATTTCATGGATGCAGTCACCATCTGCAGTGATTTTGGAGCCCAGAAAAATAAAGTCTGTCACTGTTTCCCCATCTATTTGCCACAAAGTGATGGAAGGAGATGCCAGGATCTTCGTGTTTTGAATGTTGAGTTTTAAGCCATCTTTTCCACTCTCCTCTTTCATTTTCATCAAGAGGCTTTTTAGTTCCTCTCCATTTTCTGCCATAAGGGTGGTGTCATCTGCATATCTGCAGTTATTTATATTTCTCTCTGCCATCTTGATTCCAGCTTGTGTTTCATCCAGCCCACCATTTCACATGGTGTGCTCTGCATATAAGTTAAATAACCAGGGTGGCAATAAACAGCCTTGACATACTCCTTTCTCTATTTGGAACCAGTCTGTTGTTCCATGTCCAGTTCTACCTGTTGCTTCTTGACCTTCATACAGGTTTCTCAGGAGGCAGGTAAGCTGGTCTGGTATTCCCATCTCTAAGAATTTTCCACAGTTTGTTGTGATCCACACAGTCAAAGACTTTAGCATAGTTAATGAAGCAGATGTAGATGTTTTTCTGGAATTTTCTTGGTTTTTCAATGATCCAATGGATGTTGGCAATTTGATCTCTGGTTCTTCTGCCTTTTCTAAATCCAGCTTAAACATCTGGAAGTTCTCAGTTCACACACTGTTGAAGTCCAGCTTGGAGAATTTTTAGCATTACTTTACTACCATGTGAAATGAGTGCAATTGTATGGTAGTTTGAACATTCTTTGGCATTGCCTTTCTTTGGAATTGGAATGAAAACTGACCTTTTCCAGTCCTGTGGCCACTGCTGAGTTTTCCAAATTTGCTGACATATTGAGTATAGCATGTTCACAGCATCATCTTTAGGGTTTGAAATAGCTCAACTGGAATTCCATCACCTCCACTAGCTAGAAAGTCAAAGTTAGTACAGGTAACTCAGTCCCAAGCAATCATTAATGCAGTTCTGTTCCTTGCATTATCTTCTCCATGGTCAATAATGGTTGCCTCAGATTCTAGCCAATTCAAAGGGAAAGGGGAAAAAGAGAATGTACCCAATATCTTAGAGTATTAAACCCAGAGATATTACGTATCACTCTTACTCTCATTTCATTGCCAGGAATTAAACCATATTGCCGTATCTTAACTTTAAGAATGCTGAATCATGTCTTGTGCTCAGGAAGAATAGTATAGATTTTAGTAGACCACTTGCAGCTTTTTCCTCACTGGGATAACTGGGAGGTACAAAATGGGCAGATCTGAACAGACACTTCTCAAAAAAAAGACATACAGATGGCCAAAAGGCACATTAAAACATGTCCAACATTGCTAATTATCAGAGAAATGTAAATTGAAATTACAATAAGGTATCACCTCACACCAGTCAGAATGGCCATCATCTAAATTTTACAAAAAATAAATTCTGGTGAGGGTGTGGAGAAAAGGGAACCCTCCTACACTGCTGGTGGCAACATGAATTGTTACAACACTATGGAGAACAGTATGGAGGCTCTGCAAAAAACTAAAACTAGAGCTATCATATGATCCTATATCCCACTCCTGGGCATATATCCAGAGAGAAACATAATTTGAAGAGATACATGCACCTCAGTGTTCATTGCATTTGTTGTTATTTGCAATAGCTGGGACA
>SJYV01053815.1:1007280-1037548 GCA_006410875.1 Neotragus pygmaeus
TTGGCATTGCCTTTCTTTGGAATTGGAATGAAAACTGACCTTTTCCAGTCCTGTGGCCACTGCTGAGTTTTCCAAATTTGCTGACATATTGAGTATAGCATGTTCACAGCATCATCTTTAGGGTTTGAAATAGCTCAACTGGAATTCCATCACCTCCACTAGCTAGAAAGTCAAAGTTAGTACAGGTAACTCAGTCCCAAGCAATCATTAATGCAGTTCTGTCCCTTGCATTATCTTCTCCATGGTCAATAATGGTTGCCTCAGATTCTAGCCAATTCAAAGGGAAAGGGGAAAAAGAGAATGTACCCAATATCTTAGAGTATTAAACCCAGAGATATTACGTATCACTCTTACTCTCATTTCATTGCCAGGAATTAAACCATATTGCCGTATCTTAACTTTAAGAATGCTGAATCATGTCTTGTGCTCAGGAAGAATAGTATAGATTTTAGTAGACCACTTGCAGCTTTTTCCTCACTGGGATAACTGGGAGGTACAAAATGGGCAGATCTGAACAGACACTTCTCAAAAAAAAGACATACAGATGGCCAAAAGGCACATTAAAACATGTCCAACATTGCTAATTATCAGAGAAATGTAAATTGAAATTACAATAAGATATCACCTCACACCAGTCAGAATGGCCATCATCTAAATTTTACAAAAAATAAATTCTGGTGAGGGTGTGGAGAAAAGGGAACCCTCCTACACTGCTGGTGGCAACATGAATTGTTACAACACTATGGAGAACAGTATGGAGGCTCTGCAAAAAACTAAAACTAGAGCTACCATATGATCCTATATCCCACTCCTGGGCATATATCCAGAGAGAAACATAATTTGAAGAGATACATGCACCTCAGTGTTCATTGCATTTGTTGTTATTTGCAATAGCTGGGACATAGATGATACCTAAATGCCCATCAACAGAGGAATGGATAAAGAAGATGAATAAAGATAATGGATAAATACATACATACATACATACATGCACACAATGGAGTATTACTCAGCCATAAAAAGGAATGAAATAATGCCATTTGCAGCAATATGGATGGACCTAGAAATTATCACTAAGTTATATAAGCCAAGACAAATATATGATATCACTTACATAAAAGAGGATACAAATGAGCTTAATCACAAAACAGAAAGAGAATCACAGTCATAGAAAACAAATTTACAGTTACCAAATGGGGGTGGGGGAGGAATAAATTAGGAGATTGGGATTTACATGTAACACTGCTATACAGAGAACAGATAACCAACAAGAACCTCTTACATAGCAAGGAAAACTACAGTCAATATTTTGTAATAACATAAGAAACAGAATCTGAAAAAGCGTGTGTGTATGTGTGTGTGTGTGTGTGTGTGTAGTAACTGAATCACTGTGTTATACACCTGAAAATAACACAATATTATAAATTAACTGCACACCAATTTTAAAAATGCCTGGGACTATTGTACGTGAAATTGTAAGGCTAAAAAATATAAGTAAACTAGAAAGTTACATTCTTCAAAAAATGGATTTGAGTCAGATTATGAAGGCCCTTAATGACCAAGTGACAAACATTTTAAACAATAAGGGTTATGACTGATCTGACTGCATGTTCCAAGGTTGACTGGAGATGAAGTGGTTGGCAATAAGGAGAGCTTTGGCGAGGCCACTTAGATAAGGAAAGCATTTATGTAGTCTAGAGCAAAGGGCTGACCTTGCAAATGAGGAAAGGGGGCAGAATTTGGACAAAGCTGCTAAAGAGACTGTGAAAAGTGTATTGGTGGAGGGTACGGAGAAAACAAAATGGTGAAACTCAGGTTTGGGCCTAAGAAAACAAGGTAGCAGACACTGCAGCAGGAATTTGGAGACACAAAGAGACAGAAGACAAGCTGCTAAATGGTAATTGTGGGTCATTTAAATAGACAAGCCCCAAAGACAGTTATAAGTAAAGTTAGTGTTTCACACAGCTGTGGCTACCACCATGAGTAAGCCTGAGCAGAACAGAGCAAGAAGCAAAGAGAATGAAGACAGGTGGTATGTGGAATGCCAGAGCTTGGAGAGGGGCAGAAAAGAAGAATCATTGAAGAAAACTAAGAAATCAATTGGATGGTTTTGAAGACAACATAGAAATGATACGAGCAGAAAGAAGTTCACCACAAATATCCCCTGTATCACCAATAATGCAGTTAGAGTCATGACTTCAGAACTATTTCATATGCAAACCTGGCTTAAGCAATGAACACCAGTTTGCATTTTATCTTTATGACTTTTTTTTAATTTACAGAGGACCACTTGCAGTGTAATATATAACAAAACAGGGGAGTACCATGGCTTATACAAGAGTGCTTTACACTGCTATGAAACAAAAAACAAACCCCCTTTACAAATCAGTCAGAGTCTATTCATGAGCAGGTTTGAACAGATACCCAGGAGGCAAGTGCAAATTGAAAACAGTTCTAGTCAAATCCACTTTGTTGTATAGCTTTTGGACATTTCTGAAATAACCACTAGTGTTTCTGGACCAAGTACCTTTTTATCTGGGGCTTGATCCTGAGGTCCTTTTCTTGAATACAAATTATTCATAAAACAACATTTTTATATTCAAAATTTGCATAGGGCATAAAAATATGAGTCGAATGATTTCTTTCTTCTTTGGATCAAATAATTCACACAGTTAACAAATACACATCTTACTTATGAAGAAAATTCGTGTTTAAGTAAACACATTTATTGTAGCATCTATAATAGATATTATGGTTACCTAGACAAATAACTAGCAAATCAAATTAAATTCTATTCTGAATGAAAAGTAGTTAAAATTTTGTATTCTGGTTCATACACATGTTTTCTTTTAGTCTTAGTTACACTTTTTTAAAATTAATTAATTTGTTCTAATTGGAGGATAATTACTTTACTATATTGTGGTGGTTTTTGCCACATATCGACATCAATCAGTTACAGGTGCATGTGTCCTCTATTCCTGAACCCTCCTCCCATGTCTCTCCGCACCCCTTCCCTCTGGGTTGTCCCAGATAATTACAATTTTTTTTTCAATTATACAATAATAATTATGATATTTTAGTTATTTAGAAAAACTTACCACAAAGTTTCTTTATATAAGAAGCACATATATACAGATAATTTATACACACACACATATATCAAGTGATCTTGAAGCGTAACACATTACCTCCTAGTTTCACTCATTTTTAAGTATGTAGACAGAGCAAAAGTATTTCCTTCATTTTGTGGTTCTATAGAAGAAACAATTTCTAGAGAAAGTCAAGGAGATACTATGAAATTAAATAACAGTTAAAATTTAGAGCTAGATGGAATCATAGATATCATGGAGTCCAATCCATTGACTCAACAGAAGAAGATGTGGATACACAAAGCTGAATGAAATGATCCAGAGTTCCTTAATCTGAGGAAGATCCCTAGCCTCTTCCTACTATAATGCAAAATCTCCATTACAGAAAAAGAAAGCCCTGGGGCAATAAGTAAATTCTGCAGAAGATTACAAGTTCCATAAATAACATCATTTTATAAACACATCACTCCTTAGAAACCATAAAACTCTAATCTATACTATAAAAATCTATGAGATGTGATAATGGAAAGATTATTTCTTTTTTATAGATGAGGAAACAGGCCCAAATGGTGAAGTGACTTACTCCAAGTCACACAGACAGTAAATTCATTGTTCTTTCTGATATTCTACACACACACACACACGTAAGATTAAGTGTGAAGTGGGTTTTTATTCCACCAAGCCATGGAAGTAAAGTCAGGGCAGAAAGCAAGGACTCCGTGGCAATGTTGCCATGTAACAAGAAGAGTCTAGCTATCAGATAGCTCACCCACTTTCAGACTGTCCCCACAGGTGATGTCCTCATCGGTCTAATGGCCTAAATAGTTGTCCAATTCATTTCCTCACCTTGAGTGCAAACAAATAGAAATGGTGCTTGACAAGAAAAAATTTTAATGTCAAAGTTACAATTAATCTTAAGCATTTGTGTATTTAAAATATTAACACAATTCACATTTTAAAAGACTCTTGATATTACAAGTCAATGTGTTGTCTGCTTTATCAAAGTCTTCCTTTCATATTATGATCAAATTTACGTGGATATGTCTGCCCATCATGAATGGGTATTAAAAATCTGATCTAAGTATTCAATATTTCAAAGACTTTCTTTAGAGACAGCAATACGATGAATACCAAAAACTAAACAAAACCAAAGTTCATTTTGTACAAGTTAAGCAAACAGCAACCTCAGAATCACTTAGAGGGGGAAAAAACCCAAAAATATAATACTGATAATTTACAGATGTCAACTCTAATAAAACCCAAACCATCCACAGGCTTTAATTGTCAGAATTATCTACTTAGTTTGATTTTTACCATAACCAAAATCAAATGGGTGAATTCAGTTTGTTGTTTCCTCAAAGAAACATTAACCTGGCTATGTATTATTTTAGTTAATCCTTTCAATAACTCCCTGAAGTAATTACCCTTTCAGATCAACTAACAGATGAGGAAAATGAAAAAGAAAGGCACAGAATTTGACTGGATCACACAGCAGAGAAAAGCCTCAAGCAGTCTGCATCCAGTGGCCACATACTTAGCCGTAATGCTATACTTGTTTTCTAGATAGACACTGTCTACTGAAGGAAGCTAAGCATGCTGCAAGAATAAGCCCAAGGTAATAATAATAATTATTATAGAAAGTTGATCTGAAATTTACAATGAGTTAGCTGAACTCTAACAGTAGCTCAGTAACTTTCTTCAGTATTAAAAGCAAAGTAAGGGCTTCTTTGGCCATCCAGCAGTTAAGACTTCACCTTCCAGTGCAGGGCTGAGGCTTGATTCCCTGGTGGGAGAAGCTAAGATCCTGCATGGCTCCTGGCCATAAAACCAAAACATAAAATAGAAACAGTACTGTAATAAATTTAATAAAGACTTTTTAAAAGTATCTGTGACACACAAACTAGTGGTTACCAGTGGTGAGAAGGGGAAGGGAAGAACCTGATAAGTAGGGGATTAAGCAGTGCAAACTACTATGGGTAAAATAAATAAGCTGCATGCTATATGGTAGAACACAAGAAATACAGCTAATACATTTATAGTGATTTTAAACGGAGTCTAACCTATAAAAAGTTAGAATCATTGTGTTATATACCTGAAACATGTAATATTACAAAGCCACTGCACCTGTATTAAAAATAAAATTATAAATTATAAAGAAATACATTACTTTAAAAAAGAATGTTATAAGAAAACTGCCACCTTAAAAAAAGTTGATGAAAACTCTTTAGCTAAATAAATAAATATTAAAATAACTAGAACTAAATTATGCTTCATACTGCCAAAGAGTAAAATTAGGCCAATTCAGGAAAATATTAGTTTTTTAATTACCTCCTAACTATCACTTCTACCCATTACATTCTCTCAGAACAAGAGATAATTAAAAAATATCACTTAGAAAAAAACAACATAGATTGGACTATGCACCATCATTCATAAACACGAAGAGAAGCGAGCCCTATCAAGTCTATAAATAGACACTATTTATTATGATGCACACACACTGCACAAGCAGTCATTCAGCTGTGTCTGACTCTCTGCGATCCCATGGACTGTAGCCTGCCAGGTTCCTCTGCCCATGAAATTCTCCAGGCAAGAATTCTGGAGCGTGTAGCCATTCCCTTCTCCAGGGGATCTTCCTGACCCAGGAATCGAACCCAGGTCTCCTGCATTTCAGGAAGATTCTTTATTTATTATGATAGTAGCACATTATTCCAAAATCTGGGTTGTTCTTTCCCTTTCCCTGCCTCAAAGCTAATCAAAAGCTGCATAAAGAGAAATGCCAGGACTAGGCACCCAGTAAGGTGAACAAGGAGTTTACAATTCAATCTAAATGTCGACCATCTATGGGGTTTTCAGGTTTTGACAGACTGCTACAAAAGTCAATAAGCATCAGAAGTTATTAAAGCCCAACAAACTTGTCATGTGTAAAATCAGTTCATTCTCCAGCAATTTACAGCACATACAGATGAGACTTAACCCAGGTAAGAATTTATTTTCAAGTCTGACCATAAGCTCNAAACTTGTCATGTGTAAAATCAGTTCATTCTCCAGCAATTTACAGCACATACAGATGAGACTTAACCCAGGTAAGAATTTATTTTCAAGTCTGACCATAAGCTCTCTGCTTCTCATTCCCATAGGTATTTCTTTTTTAAATCTATATAGCATAAAATTTAAAATAATACTCAATAGCTGAGGAATCTGAAATCTTATTGAGCTATTTACATAAGTTGCTCATCAACTGAAAATATTAACATTTTTCAAATGGGCAAATTCTTAAGAAATAAAAGAGAATTAAGTTGCTGGGCAAGTTCATTCTGATTTAAAAAAGAAAGAAAGAAAGAAACATTTAGATAATCTCTCTGTAATGAAGACTAAAGTTCAGAAATCCTAAGATAAATTAGTGGGCATTGCATAAGAGTCATTCACCTCAAAACAAAGCACTCAATAATTTAGAAATTACTAAAATTCGTCAATAGTAGGGAATTTTAAAAACAAAATGATAATACCAAAATTTGAGTTTTTCAGATATGATACATTCTATGTGACCTCCTACAATAAGAGGCCTACTAGGGGCTTCCCTGGTGACTCAGAGGTTAAAGCGTCTGCCTGCAATGCAGGAGACCTAGGTTTGATCCCTGGGTTGGGAAGATCCCCTGGAGAAGGAAATGGCAACCCACTCAAGTATCTTTGCCCGGAGAATCCCATGGACGGAGGAGCTTGGTGGGCTACAGTCCACGGGGTCGCAAAGAGTCGGACACGACTGAGCAACTTCACTCACTAAGATTGTTCACAAAATGAGAAATGTTCCTTTCTTATTAGACATGTCCAGCAATCATAAATACATTCAGTAATCATCTTCCCCTTTTCATCTCAGGAACTGGAGGCAAGCAGAAGAGAGAAAGCAGAACAGTGAAAGACATGGAATTATGTNAAGATTGTTCACAAAATGAGAAATGTTCCTTTCTTATTAGACATGTCCAGCAATCATAAATACATTCAGTAATCATCTTCCCCTTTTCATCTCAGGAACTGGAGGCAAGCAGAAGAGAGAAAGCAGAACAGTGAAAGACATGGAATTATGTCATCAGAGAAATGAAATATTTTCAGGGCTATAGGACCTCAAATATTTGAAGGATTTTCCTTCTGAAAATGAGCTAGATATACTCAACACCTGGCATTAATTCCTCACGCATGAAAGGCACTCAGTAAATACTGACTCTATGACTGAGAAGATGAATCAATTAATACACAAATCACTTGTCGATTATTTGCAGAGCCAGAACAATACTCTTGAATCACAGAATTCAGAACATACTATAGGAAGACAGAATTTTTCTTTAATGTATGAAAAAATATGCAAACTTTAGCACTCCACACTAGAACGCGCTGTCTCTCAAGGTAGAATGTGTCCCAAGGCTACGACCATTTCCCTTGGCTGTTACAGAAGGGAGTGCTCTGCAGAGGGACATTCAGACAGGTGGACTTTCAAGAGTCCCTCCAATGCTGTGGTTTCCTTTTCTCTTGGAGTTTCTCCATTGTGTGCTCTCATTTCTCATTTAAGCTAATAATTTCTGGTGTTTACTCTCTGCCCAGAAAATCCACTCATATTTCCATCCTCACATACGAGCACATAGCAATAAACCAAAACAAATCTTCAGCTGACATCTGCCTATTCTCATCACTTTGCAACAGTCATATTTCAAGTCCTGGTGGGCAGAAATGAAAAAGAACCCAGGTGCCCTTAGACTACGAACACCATCCCTACATACTGGTATTTTGGTTTTCTTTTTCTAGTTTATTTCCAATGATATAAGCACATTTTTTAACAACATTTAAAAATGATGATTTGAATAATGATACAGATGTGGCTAATTTCCTGCTTTTGTTCACTTACAGTCATTTGATAGACAGAGGGGTGGGTAATGAAGCTAAATAATTCAGTCCTATCTGAAACTGTTGCAGTTGAATAGATGTAGGCAAAATGAGAATGTGGGTACTATATGAAGACATAAGGAATTTGAATTATTTTGGTTGGGAAATAGAGCAAATGATGATGTAGACTGGGTGGTTGTGGGAAGTTTGAGAATTAAGAAACTTTAGTTTCAGACCTGACACCTCATCACGCTACGCCAGGTTTCTCACATGTAAAACAGGGAACAGTGGTGGCTATTCATCCTCTCCTGCATCCCAAGTTTTTGTGCATCTAAAATGAAATAATAGCAAGGGAAACACTCTGCTATTAGTGCTATTAGTGCTGCATACAAACAGCGAGTAGCACTGACTTTAGGTATGGATTTAAGGTCCGTGACTAGTTTAAAAGGATACACCCCAAATCAGACCAATGAAAAATCTGTCAGTGCTCTGAAGTAACAATTATAGAGCAGGACTCTATTATCACCATTCTAGAAATAAAGTACTATTCTGTCACACTATTATTGCCATCGACTTCATGTACTTCTTTTCAAGCTGCTTTGCAAAGACAAACCTAAACACTCTAGAAATGTATGAAGTCTGTATCACACAGAAACAGCCCTTCTGTAAGTTTTATTTCATATTGATTTTGTCTTTCCATCTTATTCATTGCAAAGTCAAGTCACACAAAGAAAATCAATAACTGAACATTAAGAAAGCACAATTCATACAAAGGGCTTACTACTGTTTTGCATATCTATTCTTTTTTCCCCACATTCTGTAACACTGCGGGTTGAAAAAATTGCATAACTGAATAAATTAAAGTTAATATTCTCCTGCCTTTTGAAGGAGCAAAATCATATTAAGTCCAGGCAAGATCTTTTTTTCTTTCTCCCCCTGGTGCTCTGCGGGTTCTTTATCAATATCAGTGGCTTAAGACCATATTGTCCCATGGCTGCCACTGAAATAAACGGTACTACAACATCCCGTTATGAAAGGGCATTTGATGATTTAGCAGGTGAGAGATTATTAAATCTTGAATCTGAAATGCTGGGGCATTATGAAACTACATACTTCAAACAACTGTGGAATCCACTCAAACTATATTTCTCTTCAGGAGATGAAATGCCATGTAGGTTTCACCGTTCAAGTGTTTTCAAAGGCTTTGAAAACTGAACACCTGCAGTTATTCATGTATAAACTTTGCCTTTGCAGCATTAGTATCCCAATAGCTTTTTTTTTTTGCTGAAATTATTATATTTACGAAACCATAGCTAATTACTTATTTTGCATAAAAAGATTCAATGCAGTTACTAATAGCTGTTACATACTCAAAAAACAAAAATTTTGTCTTTCAATTAATGCTAACAATATTTGATAAGAGTGGTTTTTATTTCCTCATATTAAAAATATTTTGAAAACCATTTGAGGAAACATGAAAATCACACAGCTCTAAACTTGTAGCGGATCTTACACACAGAGACAATCTGACTGAGGGAACTTACACACACTTTTATGTTTGGTTTGCTGCTAAATATTGAACACCTGAATCTCTAAGAACAAAAATGTGTGCATCGTATACATATATAAGTTTATGATAAATGTTATATATATTCAGAATGTGTGGCATATAACTNCTGTCAGTTCTAATCCCTTGAATCTATTTGTCATTTCCACTGTATAATCATCAGGAATTTTATTTACATCGTATCTGAATGGCCTAGTGGTTTTCTCTACTTTCCTACTTTCTTCCCAGGGCCAACATGGTGGAATAGAAGGACATGCTCTTATTATCGCAACTAGCTGTTGAACAACAATCAACAGGAGAATGTTGGATCCTAACGAAAAAAGCTACCCCACATCCAAGGGCAAAAGAGAAGCCCCAGCAAGATGGCTGGAAGGGCACAATTGCATTTCGTTATCATAATTAAAGACAAAATGTGAGAACTGGTTTACTAAGCAAGAAAATATAACTCCCTATATTCGGGGGAAGGGAGTCACTGAGCTCTGATGATTCTAGGCCATCTAGGAGGTAAAATGCATGGTTAATCTGAGTATCTAATATACTATTACATAATTTAAACTAGGGTGTCCCTAGCGGCACTAACAGTAAATGGCACCTGCCAATGCAGGACATGTAAGAGACATGGGTTCAATCCTTGAATCTGGAAGATTCCCCTGGCAGAGGGCCTGGCAGCCTACTCTAATATTCTTACCTGGAGAATCCCACAGACAGAGGAGCCTGGTGGGCTACAGTCCATAGAGTAGCAAAGAGTCAGACATGACTGAAGTGACTTAAGCATGCACACAATTTAAACAATAAAATTAATCTAAAACACAGAATGAATTAAGTGAAAGATGTCTGTCAAATGTTTGATGCTCTGTTGGGAACACATGCTCTTGGAGGAAGATACATAACTATTTAAGTGCAACACAAACTTAAGACAGTGCTTATTGCTGTAAACTATTATTTTAAAGTGCTAAATAAAGATTTGTTAATCAGATAGGGGTTTGACCATTGTACTCCGAATGCTTCTTCTCCAAATTTGCATATGAGATAAAGGCAGAGCATGGCATGGGCAGAATCAAAAGGTTTTCAGAAGTGTTTAAGGTTTTAAAAGAAAAGTATATACTTATCTCTTGTACTTAATGTATATTTATAAAAATAAGCATCTGACATGGTACATATGTATATAAGATGTAAATGTGGCAATGTAGATAAAAGCTTAATCAACATTTGGGCTGAATGTATTTATATGTTATTAAAATAGTCACTGTATGAAGTTTAATAATGCACTCTGTAATCTACATGGCTACCCTTTAGCTGCATGAAAGGGCTAAAAGATTTAATAAGGATTTAATGTGACAGCAGAAAATAGCCTCAATTTAAATTTATTTTATATTCTTTAAGAGTTCTTCTTCAGGTGAGCTAAAACTTCTAAAGTTAAGAGCATACACTGAATGTGTCATCCTCAAAACAGATGATGGCTAATGAAACAAATATATATGATATCCTAAGGAAGTCAGTTTTAATTAGTGGAAAATCTTAAGTGCAGAACATTTTAAAGGCATTTTACAATTTATTTTCAAGGACACTGTAAAAATCAAATCAATGACTGCCAGTGAATCTGTGAAAACACTTTAATGTTCACACCCCACCCCACTTCTTTCCAACAAGTCAGAGAAATATTCAGAGCAGGGAGAGCAGGGAGCAGATTCAGAAAGTTAATTAATTGCTCAACTTCACACAGCCAGAAGTGGCAGTACCCAACCAAATACATAAGTTTTCTGACTCACAAATGATAAGATATATTTTTAATTAAGAGCATTTCCAAACTATGTGTTGTTAAACTTCTCAAAGATCATTTAAAAGAAACTCTGCATTGGTCAAGTTATTTTTTATGGTGAAATTTTCTTTTAAACAGTCGCCTTTACTTTAGCCCAGATTAAATAATCACCCATCCATTGTAGTAGAGTTATTGATTTTTTTTAAACAAGTAACTATTGCACAGTTATTCTCTGCCAATTGCTGTGCAAATGCCTGGGAATAGTGTGGTAAATAGGATCCCTACCCATGTGAAGCTCACTGGAAGCATAGATATCCTATTAAAATAAAGATAAATGTGTTTGCACTCAGAACATATGGAGTGAAGTGGAATGATGTATGACAAGTTCAAGTTTCTACTGAAAAACAAAGAAGACATACTATGGTCTGCGTGGTCACTGAGGTATTGTTTGAAGGGACTTGTGCAAGCTGAGAGAGCTGGCCAGGAACAGCTAGGTAGGTTGGAAAGATAAACAAGGGCAGTGATGGTGAAAATTTAAAGAGGATATATCCAAAACATATTTAGGAAGGAAATAAAAACTGAATGATAGGTTAGAACTAGGAGGTGAAGACACAGAGTCAGAATTAGAAGAATTAGAGAGATTTTACTTAATAATAATAAAAAAAAACTAGAGTGTATTCATAGGACATCTGTATTCACAAAAGCTAACTGATGTTTCAGGTTAATTACTGTTCTCCACATGCTGAATTTCTGACATAGTTTCTGTAAGCATAATTCGGCAACACAACAATGGCAGAGACTGTCATGCCAAAATGAATTGCCAACATATGCAATTAAAATAAATGTCTATGAGACATAACTGTCAAAATAGTAATTATGACTTGGTGAGCTAGAAACAATCTGAAAACTTATTTGAAATTAAATTCTTGTCCTCTATTTAGACTCAGTACATTCCAACCAAGATAATTTTAAAAAACAACAACAACAAAAAGCACGTAATCAAACTCTCTATTACTGAATATTCAATAATAGGATTCAGATAAACAGTATATAAATGGGAACCACTTTGAGTAGTTTAATGATTCTGAAATCATGTTCTTTTAAAATATATTTCATTTTTGAAAAATAAGAATAAACCACTCTCAATTTTAAAAATTCACAGTCATTTATGACATTCATTACATGCAAATACATTTTCTAAGGTAAGAGCACATTACCAAAAACAAAGTTAGAACTTTTTGTATTAAGGAGCATTTATCAGGCGACCTATTAGATTTGGCAAAGTAGAAAAATCACAGAATTCTATAAAAATATTACTCAAGAACAAAATATTCTAGCACATACTTCTAGCAAAACTTAAGGAGGTATCATATTTTACCAATTCTGAGACTCAGATTTTTAATTTCTTTTCTTTTTTTTTTTTTACACTTTAAAGTCTTTGAAATTAAGATGCCTCTTAAAATTGATACTATTTTTTTAAATGCTGGGTAGACACAAGGGACATCACATAGTTGCAATTACCAATCGTACGGCAGTTCTACTTCCAGTTTTTTAAGGAATCTCCACACTGTTCTCCATAGTGGTTGTACTAATTTGCATTCCCACCAACAGTGTAAGAGGGTTCAATTTTCTCCACATCCTCTGTAGCATTTACAATTGGAAACTTTTTGATGACAGCCATTCTGACTGGAGTGAGACAGTACATCATTGTGGTTTTGATTTGCATTTCTCTGATAATGAGTGATTAGAAAGAAAGTACTGATAATTAAGGTAGACAATTTCACTAGAATAGAACTTACCAGTCACTGAAAGATTTTATCAGAAAGTATGGAAGGCCAAACAACTGTTTTAAGTAATTTGGAAGAAAATGAGATGAAGGGAAATTTTACACAGGTGAATTTACTACTATATAATTCAAGAAACAGTTTAGACTGATTCTTTCTCATAAAAGGCTGTGAATTTCAGTAGTTTTAATTTTTAAATAGTTAAAGGAAAATCATAACGAGGAATGACAGGAATTTGCCAAGAAAAAAATTATATTGTTTGAAAAGGCAGAAAACAATTCCAACAATCAATCTTAATTTGGCATATATGTGATACACATGTTAAAATAAACTAAGAATATGAGATTAAAATAAACATTCAAACATAGAGTCAAAGAATAATAGCACTCAAACTTGACAGGATAACAGTACCTATTAATTCAACCTGAAATTAAAGATGTTTTTATCTTGATTAAACTATTAGAAAATTTTATTGATAAAAATGGCTCACATTCATCTCCACTGGTGCTATTTTTAAAATACTTTATTTTATCTGAGTCAGATATGCAAGTGCATCAAGAGCCTTGTCTGTCCTGATCATCCTTTTACCATAAGCTTGCATAGGAGGTAACTAGTGCACAGGAGGTACATTAGCTGCTAGATTTCTATGGGTCTGTCTCATTTCTGTAAATATTGACAGCAAAGATCCTAACTGCCCCATAGTAAACAGCTTGCAAAGATACAGTGTTTCCCACTAGAAGAGAGGCAAATCCGTCTATCATCCAGTACAATCAATACAATAACACTCTCCATAATAAAGTTCAGGTGGATTTGCTTATATTCATTATGAAAGTCCCAGATTTCCTAAACTCAAGATTCCTTAGATGTGACACAAACCAACTATATGTTGTGAGTTGGCCCATCCATGCGATTCCCAAAGTACCTGGGGATGAAGTTCACGTGGCTTGCTGTGCTGTGAGTAATAAAGCCTCTATCTCTGATCCAGGAATACTGTGTCTCCTGCCAGTATCTGCCATGAAACTGCTGCAGGCTAGTTTGTTGGTCTGAAGTTAGGATAAAATCTCAGACCATCTCTATTACTGATAGAAACCTAGACATTTCTCCGAAAAAGTATGGATGCATCTTCCTGGCAATTTGTCCAACTTCTAGGTTTTTAAAGTTATTAAACAGTAATTAGTCCCTTATATAAGTGAAAGTGAAAGTGAAGTCACTCAGTGGTGTCCAACTCTTTGCAACCCCATGGACTGTAGCCCACCAGGCTCCTCCATCCATGGAATTTTCTAGGCAAGCATAATGGACTGGGTTGCCATTTCCTTCTCCAGGGGATCTTTCCAACCTAGAGATTGAACCCAGGTCTCCTGCATTTACCATCTTGCTTTACCCTCTGAGCCACCATGGAATCCCTTATATAATTATTCATAAATATATAAATAATATGATTAGTTTCATGACTAATTGATTTCTGAAAAAAATATAATTATGGGTTATTTAAGCCCAAATGGATTAAGATTTAGAGGACACACCTCAAAAACAGGTTACAACAGGTTGCCCCCACCTAATTGCTGGCTCCTTCTCATCACTAGTTCAGTTACTTAGGCTTACATCCAAGTGAGGGGGAGAAAAATTTGTGTGAAAATTTCAGATGGAGTTTTGCTAATTAACAACCAAGAGAAGTCATTTAGCATGTCATTTCTGAGATGTCAAAACAAATGCATATCAGTTCTATGAACAAGCTGAGTGAAAAACCTATTAACTACTTAATTATAAACTCTTCCCCATACACTCCCATATATAACTCTTTTGGAGAAAAGTACCGAGTCTCATTTAAGATGTACTAGTGCATGGTGCTGGAGAACATGGCAACCCATTCCAGTATTCTTGCCTGGAGAACCCCGTGGACAAGGAGCCTGGTGGGCTGTAGTCTGTGGGGTCACAAAGAGTCGGACATACTGAGCAACTAAGCACAGCACAATGCTTGGTGAGAAATCATTAAAGCGAGGCTGAACACTGCAAGAGTATGAGGAGGGTAACCTTAGAAACAACCAACTGGGCCTATTAAGTAAGTCTATTCTATTCTGCTTATGGTAATGGCCACGTTCTATATACAAAACGATCAGATGATAAAACACTTGATCCATCTGAAGACGACAGGAATGCAAAGATAACCTGCCATTGAACCCTGAGAACCTGCTGACATTCAGACAAACTGCCATGATAAACCAAATCTGTAAGAAAATGAAAACTGTCAATGTTCAATTCCTAAATCAGACACATTTAATAGACTGATTACTTTTGTCGTGACAGAAAATTCCACATAATGGATTGCAAGAGCTTTGTACAGTGTAATGTGAAAGTCATCAGCTGACAACTTTCAATGCATAAGTTTGTATCACACTGACAGTATGCATCTAAATTTATTAACCACGTGCATATAGGTAAATGACATCACTATACTTTGATTGTATCTTCTGCATATTCCCAGTATCTGATATATCAAGAAAATGAAGTCTAACTTAGGAGTCCTATCCTGAAATCTGACTGTATTCTTGACAGTTCAAGGTAAGCAGAACAAAATTCAAGAGAATCCTAGCCAATTACCGTGAAGTGACTGGGGCTAAGTTTTAAAGTGATAAATAAATGATATGATAGCTGCCAGAGTCAACTCTCTTTCTCCATGGTAGACAGAAACACCATGGGCCACTCTCAACTAATTCCACAGAGAAGAGGCTCTACAACCTTTGACACTGAATATTACAAAAGGATGTCATCAGACTGAGGAAACTTGATATTTTTCATCATTTAATATTTCTTCAGGTAACTAAATAAAACATGTTCCCTCTTATTTGTGAAGGCATTTAAAAATGAAAGCACT
Organism: Neotragus pygmaeus; assembly: GCA_006410875.1. Lineage (NCBI taxonomy): Eukaryota > Metazoa > Chordata > Mammalia > Artiodactyla > Bovidae > Neotragus > Neotragus pygmaeus. Next base: position 1,023,227 of record SJYV01053815.1, read on the forward strand.
TATCTCATTTGTAAAAATATAAAGTTCGGAGTCATGACTTTTCCATCTATGTTCCAATTTCAGCTGCAAGGAATAAAAGCCAACAATTAAGAAAGATCTAATACGGCAGGGGTTTCGTGAAAGACATCAGTAGCATTGTTTCACATTAGCTGTTGGAACAGCCATCAGAGGATAATGACTTTCAGTCACTATCAATCAATAAATTATTCAGTCGCAATTTCCCATAAGTCATTGCTATTACTACCAGTCATCGTCTCCTCCTTTGTTTCTTGAAATTAAACTTGAACAAAGCAGTATGACTAATTATCAGTTCATCTTCAAAAGATCCCAGCAATAATTTGCCACTTTGGACATTTAGATTTTATTAGTAATACATGAAGGCTCTGTATATTTTTAAGTTGCGGTGAACTGCCAAGTAATTGCACACATTTCATTCACCTTATTATCAGTGAAGAACATTATACTGCCTAGATGAAGCTAGATTAAACCAATTAAAAAGATGAGCCAGTTTTGTTTATCATGTATTTTTATAATTTATCTGACAGCTGTTTCCTGAATACCACTGAAGAATGCATATAAAGAAGATATAACCCCTCTGAATAAAGTGATGCATCTTTAAATCTTATTTTGGAATGTATTATCCCAAACAGGGTTGTTAAATTAATCTTCAATCATAAGATCCAAAATGACACTAAAAACTTCTTGATCTTCCAGATTCTGTACTAGTATTTAATTAGGATTAACTGCATGACTGGAAACAGTGCTATTTCAATTTCTGTTTTAGCAACGCCAAACATTTTAGAATGATATTTAATATGAAAATAGTAATGCAACATATTAATATCTATTCTATATATATTGAAGTGTTGGACCACTTATTTCTAGATGTAGGAATTCCTTTTTTAAAACAAAGTGAAAGGATTTTACTGTAGTCTGTTTTACTTTGGTTATGTTGGGTAGTACCAATTTCTCATGTATAGAGGCAGTATAAATACAAAAACTTCTATTTCTAAGGGCCACTCATGTCCACTAACAAATCCATGTAAACTCAGGTAAGGTTGATCGGTATAGTATTGTCTATTTCCACACATATGCACCTATAGTGGCTCCACTAAATGGCTTACTTTCTCCTTTAATAGAATCATCTTTTCACAAGGCCATTTTTGCACCTGACTTGCCGTTTGATAAATAGTGTCCTTCAGTATTTAAATTACTCGCCACCCTTTTACATTTCCCGACCATAAGTGTGAGGTGATGCTTCAGCACAGGCACAAATAATTCTATACAGTTTTTTATCATCCTAAAAGTTGTCTATCAGCCAACTAAAAACAAACTTCATTTAATGTGAAAGTGAAAGTGTTAGTCGCTCAGTCATGCCCGACTCTTTGCGACCTTATGTATTGTGACCCTAGGTATTGCAGCCTGCCAGACTCCTCAGTCCACGGAATTTTCCAGGCAAGAACACTTGAGTGGATAGCCACTCCATTCTCCAGGGGATCTTTCCAATCCAGGGATTGAACGTGGGTCTCCCACATTGTAGGCACATTCTTTACCATGTGAGCCATCAAGGAAGCCCATCTAATATAACTAAAACTGTACCAAGAAAACTAACACGCATCACCCTCCTTGTCTGAAGTCTTCATTTCTCAGATAAGGAAAGGATTGTGTCTCAGTGAAGATCAATTTAACCTCTTTTTCTCAAATCCCTAAAATCATTATTTGTCTCTTGGAAACTCTTGATTTAAACAAGTAATAATAACACTTCATTGTTTAAAATATGGGACTGAACCAAAGTCTTCATCTAAGACATGGCATATGACCACAACACACAAAGAGAATTTGTGTGATGTTTCAAAGTTCCCACTCAGTGAATTTTCACTTTCTTTGCATAAAAATGATTGCTATGTACAGGTACCAGAAAATGAAAAGTCTAATATAAGTTCAGTTCTGATCCACAAGGAAACACTACTTGTGGCAATGAAAGAAACCTCAGAATAATAATAATGTTCCCTATTGAAATTAGGGGAAAAACAAAACTAAAACAAAGGAAACGCCTGGTACACGGAACCTCTTATTTTAGAATTTATGAAACATTTCCCAAAAAATCAAGAATTATTAAATTGCATTCTACTGTATGAGGTTCTGAAATAAATAAAGTGCTTCTGAAACTGCAAATACAGATGTTTAACCAAAATAATCCTAAGAAGGAAAAAAGTAAAATAATTTAAAAAAATAATACTATTCCACTGGCTGCTTTCTAATAAACTCACTGAAAATATGACTACAAAGAGGTAGGAACACAACTGGAACATAAATAAAATCAGAAACTTACAAATGTTCCAGATTACAGCTCAAAGTGAACTGAGACTTATGAAAACTACTATGGACAATAACATTAACATAAAAGGCATGATCTTAAAAAGAAAACAACCAAGGAGGCGATGGGTCAGATGACAACACAGGATTAATACATATTAGGTCAAACTTCAACCTCTCAACTGCTCTTTCCATCCTCTCAAAGAAAATCTCAAATCACATATAGAACTAAAAATTATAAATATATTACATCTTTTACTTAAGTGGGCCATTTTAAATATTGCTAACATTTTTCCTTTTGATCTTCCCTACTAGCCTAAGGTAAACCATCGGCCTAGGGACTAAGATTTGTCTTAGATGCACTGCAAAGAGAGAAACTAAAGAATGGTCAGTTTCTGACATGAAAATATTATTTATGCGAGAAGCCAAAGCCTTTAAAACCAGACAACTCTCTAGAAAACTCTCTTCTTCAAGCTGCTTCATCTTCCCATTTTTGCATGTCAAAAGCTAAATATGAAGAAGTGAGAGGTTCAGAGAACTAACCAACTATAGAGGAGACGATTTTCCTCATCGCTAATACTTGGCTGACTTTTTTTATAGGGATAAATTTGATCTGGGGAGAGTAAGAACAATTCTTTCCCATTGTGCAAAATTCGTTAGCAGGTACATGAAGTAAGATGAGAGAATATATGTTCTGACTTCCAATTTGGGGATTTGACCTACAACATTCCAACCTGGCACTGAGGAGAAAGAAGAAGAGAAAACGGAGGTGGGTAAAAGCCAGACCAAAAAGGAAAGGGGTAAAAGATGAACAGAGGGAAGGAAAGAAGAATAAAGGAAGAAACGAAGTCTGCATTCTTATGAGATGGGCTAAATCAATGGCTCATGAGTGTGCCTCTGAGGAACAAGTCTGAACTCAAAATTTCAGCTTCACAACTTACTAGTCATGGATCTTGAGAAAAGTCAACTTATCTAAGGTTGAGTTCAACGATATGCAGAATACGACCAATACCTATCTCACAGATTTTCTTCACAAATTAAATAAATTAATATGCATGCAACAAAGATTTTATTTATAAATATACACACACAACAGTATGTGAACCAAGAACTTCCAGATGTACCAGCTGAATTTAGAAAAGGCAGAGGAACCAGAGATCAAATTGCCAACATTCGTTGGATCACAGAAAAAAAGCAAGAGAATCCCAGAAAAACATCTACTTCTGCTTCCTTGACTACACCAAAGCGTTTGACTGTGTGGATCACAACAAACTGTGGAAAATCCTTCAAGAAATGGGAATACCAGACCATTATACCTGCCTCCTGAGAAACCTGTATGCAGGTCAAAAAGCAACAGCTAGAACTGGGCTTGGAACAACAGACCGGATCAAAATTGGGAAAGCAGTATGTCACGACTCTATACTGTCACCTTGCTTTTTAAATTTATATAGAGAGTACATCATGCAACATGAATGTGTTACATGCTGGAATTAAGACTTCTGGGAGATATATCAACCTCAGATATGCAGATGATACCATCCTAATGGCAGAAAGTGAAGAAGAACTAAAGAGCTTCTTGATGAAAGTGAAAGAGGAGACTGAAAAAGTTGGCTTAAAACCTCAACATTCAAAAGATGAAGATCACGGCATTCGGTCTCATTACTTCATGGCAAATAGATGGGGAAAAAGGAAACAGTGACAGACTTTATTTTGGGGGGCTTCAAAATCACCGTGGAGAAACAGTGAGAGACCTTATTTTCTTGGGCCCCCAAATCACTGTGGACAGTGACTGCAGCCGTGAAATTAAAAGATGCTTGCTACTTGGGGTAAAAAAGCTATGACAAACCTAGACAGCATATTAAAAAGGAGGGACATCACTTTGCCGATAAAGGTCCATATAGTCAAAGCTTTGGTTATTCCAGTAGTCACGTACGGATGTGAGAGTTGGACGAAAAAGTCAGGCTGAGCGTTGAAGAATTAATGCCTTTGAATTATAGTGCTGGAGAAGACTCTTGAGAGGCCCTTGGACTGCAAGGAGATCAACCAGTTAATCCTAAGGGAAATCAACCCTTAATATTCACTGGAAGGACTGATGCTGAAGTGGAAGCTCCAATACTTTGGCTGCCTGGTGAGAAGAGCCGACTCACTGGAAAAGACCCCTGATGCTGGGAAAGACTGAGGAGAGGAGGAGAAGGGGATGACAGAGGATGAGATGGTTGGATGGCATCACCGATTCAACAGACATGAATTTGAGCAAACTCTGGGAAAGAGTGAAGGACAGGGAAGCTTTGTGTGCTGCAGTCCATGGGGCTGCAAAGCACTGGACATGACCTAGCAACTGAACAACAACAACACACATATAAAACTCCAGTTCTTCATAGAGTGTAAACAGCAAAGCTTTGCTCAATAAAGACTCCAGAGAATTTGGCAAGAGAAATTATGAGTGGTAACTAGGGAGAGATGAATCGTAGGCAGAGTGGAAGCAGAACAAATGGAAACCCTTGGCAATTATGAAAAAGAAGATGAGGAACAAGTGCCAACACCAACAGAGAGCCAGAAAGCAGCACAGTAATAATGTGACCCACTTCTGTGCATGAGTATCTTTAGAGGACCTGAAAACTTTCAGAAGGCTCAGTCTGAGTAAACTTCATATGAAATCAGATCTTCGGCATTCATCTGTGTGTATGAAAATAGCTGAAAGAGACAGAAGCAAAGCTCATAGGAGTAAGCACTTTTGGGCCTCAGAGGAAAGCCCAGAGAGAAAATGGACATTCTAAGCCACAGAATTAGAGGTTAATCAAAGTTAAAAATAACTCTGAGATGTAGGACTGTGGCCCAGCTAACAACTAAGACCGAGGTTTACATATGTAAATTGATTCCAAAAGACAGATGAGGACAATGATGATGAATTTCTAATAAGACCCAGTAATTATAGATTAAGTAAACTTGCAGACATGGTACTCGTTAATTTAAGCAAGGCATTTAATTAAGTCCCTAATTATATCTTATGGACAAGGCAGAGGAATGAGATAGAGGAAGTAAGGAACACCCTAAGAGTCATGAATCTATACCCAAACAATGATTAATGAATCAATCTGAAGTTGGAGGGAAAGTGCTGTAACATTGAGTTCTAGGACTTAATCAACCTACAAACAATCCCAAACCAGGAAGGAGAACAAAGGTGTGTGTAGGATGAGATCATCAGAAAAATAAATTTATTTTTTTATGCTGTGGACAGAATTAAAGCCTTGTACTTCCATTTAAAAAAATCAATGATGTAAGTATAGAAGTAGAATCATCTAACTTGATAGCAGCTCATGTAAAAATATAAAATAAACCCTGGTCACAAGTTCACTGTGATATGGTTGTGGAGGGAGCCAATGTCATTGAACCTGCATCAATATCAGCCAACAAACGCCCTTTCAATTTATGGGAGCCAATCACTGTATTCAATCCTGTAATCACTTATTATCCCTAGTTCTTATTTCTGTGCTGTCAGTGAAAATTTAGATGATTAGAGGAAAAAGTCTGGGCAGTATGAGGTCTTAAAGCTATTTGAGACATAATTGAGGCAAGTGTGGAAACTGCTTCATTAAGAATGAAGCCTCAATGAGACCTGCCAACTTTCTTCAAATAAGGGCAAGTTTGTTGCGAGGTACGTTTGTTTTCTGCTTTGCTAAAGAACAGAACCAGCCCATCTGGAAATGTTAGAGGGACCCATCTGGCTCAGTGCAGCAAGATCAGACTGTGAGAATAAGAGGGTGAGATGGGGCTGTAGAGCCAGCCATAACTCAGTCTTTCATAATTTGAGAATCAACAGGAATTTTTGAGCACCTTCTTTCTGCCCTGCACTGCTTAGTAATAAGTTGGAGTTGATATTAAAAACAATTAACTATTGCATGGCATGAGCACTGACCAGTCAGAAGGGATGCCTGGTCCATCAGAAAGGATGCCAATGAGAAACAGCAGTTTCTGTGTGCATACCACATCCTGGTGCATACCACATCTCAGTTCAAGATTAACAATGGAAGGAGCAAAGGTCCACATGTAATGATAGCACACTAACACACCTGCTGTATTGGAAGTGTAAATGAATGTATTGAAATGTAGCAGCACTGAAAAAATGAAAAGGCTTAAAAATCAAACAGAATTTGAGAGCAAGCTTGATGAAGATCTAGGTGAACCAGCAGGTGAAGGAAACAGAAAAAAATTTCAACAATATCTCATATGTATGGAGAACAATGTCAAAATTACTATATCATCATGAAGGTGGGAGTGAGTGTCAGGTGGTAAGATTATAAAGGCAAACAGAGGCCAGGCCATATACATACAGTACATGGGCTACCCTTTGGGCAATAGGTAGCCATGAAGAACTCAGAAGCAATATGATCAAAATCATTTAAAGACCACACCACTCTAATGGCATTGAAAAAGATTGACTAATAAGGCTACCTGAATGTTCACTGGAAGAACTGAAGCTAGAGCTCCAATACTTTGAGCTCACCTGGTACGATGAGCCGACTCATTGGCAAAGATGCTGATGCTGGGAAAGACTGAGGACAGGAGGAGAAAGGGGCAGCAGAGGATAAGATAGTGAGATAGCATCACCAACTCAATGGACATGAATCTGAGCAAAGTCTGGGATACAGTGAAGGACAGGGGAGCCTGGGGTGCGGCAGTCCATGGGGTTGCAAAGAGTTGGACATGATTTAGCAATTGAACAACAGCTGAAACAATAAAGCCACTGAACCATTTGGAACTGGCATAAACTAAGGGAACAGTTTTTAAGAAGCACAAGGAGGAAACACGGAATCACTGTGTTGTACCCCTGAAACTGATAATAATATTGTTAAGTCAACTCTAATTCAAATAGAAAAAAGATGAAGAAAATGAAGGAGGTCACTGACTCAAGCAAGATGACGCAAAGATTCCTTGGAGCACTCACTGAGACAAGAACGTACAATGGGAGGCACCTATGAGGGACTATGCTGCTAAGTCACTTCTGCTGCTGCTAAGTCGCTTCAGTCGTGTCCGACTCTGTGCGACCCCGTAGACGGCAGCCCACCAGGCTCCTCCGTCCCTGGGGTTCTCCAGGCAAGAATACTGGAGTGGGTTGCCATTTCCTTCTCCAATGAGGGGCTATAGAAAATAACAAATTACACATTTTCAGTCTGAACACCCCATAGAATATTAAAGAGGAAATATCTAGTTAGGTAGGGAATTTGAGAGAGAGAGTGTCTACAGTTATAAATTTCAGAATAGCTACATCTGAAACTACCCTGAAAAAAGTATGCAGGAGAAGAAGAAAAAAAAGCTGAGGTCAGAATGAAACTTAAGAAAACTAATATTTGAGTAGTGCATTGAGCAAGTGGTGGCACTAGTGGTAAAGAACTCGTCTGCCAATGCAGGAAACAAAAGAGATGCGGGATCAGCCCCTGGGCTGGGAAGATCCCCTGGAGGAGGGCATGACAACCCACTCTAGTTTTCTTGCCTAGAGAACCCCACAGACAGAGGAGCTTAGCAGGCTACGGTTCATAGGACCTCAAAGAGTCAGACACGACCTAAGCAACACACGTGTGTTGAACAAGAGAAGCGTGCGAAGGACACTATGGCTGCAGCTTTCCAAGTTAGTGACTCTGCATCAGACAACTTCAATTTTCTCAAATTACAACTTGGAGATAATAATACATCACATGCAGGGTAATATCCAGCATGTATGGTCACCTTCCCAAACATTAGATCTCTTCTTTCTTTGGGGCATATTTTGAGTCTGAGCTAATGTTAACCAGCTCAGAGTAACTTATTTACAAATCAACTTGAAAATTTCTTATNTGGACACAGCCTTGAGTTTAATGGTCCCTTGCAAACGAGGGAGCATTCCTTTCTTTTGATAAGAAGAAAGAAGAGGGCCCTGGACAGATTCGGTAGTAGGTTTTACTTCCCTTGCTGTATGATAACATGTATGCACCTGCGCTGTACTAAAAAGGCTTATTCATGCATTCTGGAATTCCTCCTAGGGGGCTATATAATAATAAACCGCAACAGTTGGTTGCGCAGTCTTTCCTCCAGCCAGAGTGTGTGTTGTCTGTCTCATTTGTCTTTGTGTGTCATTTCACTCATAATCTCCAACAGTTTACTGTTTAGATCTTGGTTCCTAGGGTTACTTCTTAGGGAAGGCACCCAGGGCCTCTCTAAACCAAATCCCACGACTAGAGGACTTTCAGCTCCATGAACCTCTCAGCACTCCTCTTCCCTCCCATTTCCATGGCTAAAGTCACTAATTGGTAAGAATATTGCTTCTGGTAATAAAGCTTTCTCTTCCCCATGAGTTTAAAATTTCCCTGATGACTGGGGTTGTATCTGTAGTTTTGTTCCTGCTGATTCTCCAGTTCCTAACACAGCACCTAGCACATAGCAGGTGCCCGCTAAACATCTGTTGCATGAATAAAACAAAAATCAAAATGAATTTTTACTAATACTAAAATAATTTCTGAGAAAAAGTTTATTTCTTTAGCAGTTTATAATTTAAATGGCAGTTTGGGGTATACTGCCATATATGCCTTATGAAATCCCTGGGGAGAAGGCAAGGAAGGAATTATTACATGCATTTTACAGAAAAAGCAGGTTCTGACAGTGTTCTGCCTACAGGCATGCAAGAGGGAGGTGGCAGAACCAGTTCAAGCCCCCATCTTCTCTGACTCCAAGTCTAGAATTCTTTTCCAGCAAACAGTGTATCACAGAACAATGACAGATTTTTATGCAATTTTAATTGCTATGACCCTTGTCCTAAGATCTGCTGGATGAGCAAGTAGATCTGCAATATCTATTGGGCATTATTTATTGGTTTTACAGTCGATGGGACAGAAACAAGCAGCAGCAGTGACCCCCTGGGGGCACATGACACTGGGGGCTGTCAGGGTTTAGAGTTACCACACACATCCTGACTTAGCATGTTCTTATCTGTACCTTAGAGACACCACTGCTGCTGCTAAGTTGCTTCAGTTGTGTCCGACTCTGTGTNCCCAAACATCAGCACCAAGATGAATGGCCAGCTGACTCATGGTCTAGCAAATGACACACCTATACAGCTCTCAAAGGGTGAGCTATTTGGATTCTTTGCTTTCAAAACAAATAAAGGGGAACACCAAGAAATGATGCCAATCAGCAATGAGTTAAGGGTGACATAAGCTTATATGTAATCCAAAGTTTGGAGGGTCCAGAAGGGATAAAACAAGGAGAAGAAGAAGGCAGCTGGTGATGAACAGAGAGTAAATTAGATGTGAAGAGATGGGAAGAGCCTGTGAGTGAGAGAGGTGAGGAGGGAAGGAGATGAGGGGACCAGAGGAGGAGAAACACATTCATCTTCAAAGATGCCTTGAACCCTGCCTACTTTAAATATCCATTTTCACTGTGTGTTTTTCTTTAAAATGCATGGGGTTTTTTTTCCTCTTGAGGTAACTTAAGAGGATCTTTTTTTGGTTTTTCAATCAGTGTAGCCTGATTGATACATCACAATGATATTAAACACAGCTTGTAATGCTTCAGTCAAGTGCACCTTGTATAAAGTGCTGAACTGTGATGGCTGCCATGCTTTTGATGGACCTTGGAGATTTACATTCAGGTGAACCTCCTCCTCCCAGGGCTTCCCAAGTAGCCCAGTGGGTAAACATTCTGTCTGCAATGCAGGAGACATGGGTTTGATCCTTGGGTCAGGAAGATTCTGTGGAGGAGAGGAGGGCAACCCGCTCCAATATTTTTGCCTGGAGAAACTCCATGGACAGAGGAGCCTGGCAGGTTATATAGCCTATAGGGTGGGAAAGAGTCGAACACCACTGAAGTGACTGAGCATGCAGGGACCTCCTCTTCCAGGAGGACCTCCTTCCAGGGACCTCCTCTTCCCTGCTCCCTCCCCCATCCACATCCCTCTGTGGAGTCCTGTTTTTCCTTCCCAGAACCATGGCATGTAAACGGTGGATTTTCTGGGGTTTTCTCTCTTCAGAAGCCCACTCGCTATCCGTCTCACTGGCTCTCTTCTCTCCACGCCTGCTCCTCCTCCTCGCCCACTCTCTTCCTTTTGTTTCTCTCCTTTTCTTTTCTTGATAGTTCTGCCTCAGCCCCGTCCTTGGACGCGTCTGGGGTTTCACAGGTTCTTTAAAAATACTGACAGCCAATCTATGTGCCCTCCAGCAAACCTTCTCTACTCCTTACAACCTGGGCTCTTCTCTGTCATTTCTCTTTCTTCTACTTCACCACGGTGTTCGTTTCGAGATGGTGTTCAATTATTCTGGAGTCCTGAGCGATTCTGTAAACCTGTTACGATCAGAAGGCGAGGGGCTGGACAGCTGTAATTTCTGACAGTGAGAGATATCACAGGACACACGCTGGCCCATGTGGCCAAAGGCCACAGACAAGAGTCCTCAAGGCTCCAGAAAGACCCCAGCAATGCCCATATTTGAGATACCTGATATATCAAAAACAAAAATATATATATATCAAAACAGAAGATTAAAATATATTTTATATATTAACATATTAACACGTTTAACCTAAAAACATTAGGCAATACCCTTGTGTTACTCAGGGGAAATAAAGGTGAACTCTCTAAACTTAAGATTCCAGGCCTTCTGTGAATCGAGGCCTTGGCTAAAGGGGCCTCCTCCTTCTGTGAGGGATTTCCTACCAGAAATCATACAGAGTAATACTGGCATGAAAGCCAAGGGCTGGGTATGATCTTATCATACTATAGCTCTGCATTTTTAATGGTTTCATCACAACCTTTTGTTTGAAAATTTGACTAAATCTAACTAAAAGGGACAGATAACCCACACCCCTGGCTTTGTTCTAGCACTAACCAGCCACCAGGCACTGAGCTTACAAGTCACTTTCAAGCTACTGCCTTATCCTTTCAAATAAGTCGATCAGGTAGGTACGTATCCTCCCTTGATGCTTTAAGAGCCTATAAGATACACTGATTTGGTTTTCAATACAATAAAAAAGAAGTTTGAGCTGAGAGAACCTTTCAGAAGAAGTTATTGTCCTATACGAATTAACTTCAGTGAAACAGCTATCAGATCTAAAAATTTTTGCACACAAATTAAAACCAAAGGCAGGTAAAGGTGTCCTATACCCAGTAGAAAGAATCACAGAATAGCTAAAAGAATAACTCATCATTTAGTTATTTCTTATTTAGCACCACAGAATGTCAATTTGTTTTACCTTCTGCTTGTTGCCCAACTTGATTTCACAAACTAAACTAGGAGAGAGAGCTCAATCACATGTCAAGAAGATAAAACTGAAGTCAATGATATCTAGAACCCTCACCCTCAGAACAGCACTGTATGAGAAGATTCGGGTGGAGAGCCCTGCTAGTGAGATATACTTGGAAGATCTACATTCTGGTCTGTAGGACCTTATGAACCTACAAATTATGTTTGTTGGGTGACAATCTAGACTTTTTCCATGCCTCTTCCAAAAGTGTAAAAAGGCACACGTTCCTCCCCAAGGAAGGAGAAGCAGCTAATCTGACGGGGGCAGCCTGGCAATCACTGAACCATACTCTTGTTAGTCGATAGGATTAAAAATCATTGCTCATGTGTCAATAAGGTCCAGGACATAGTATAGTTGGCCTGCCTGTGTTCAAAGGTAACAGGTAGTTCACTATTTTTCTTCACTTTCTAGCCACACCAGGGAAAGATCTCCCCTCCTGAAAAGAAAAAAAAAATACAATTCTCTCTCTCTTCCAGGTTTTCTGAGATAGGTTCAGCCCCAAAAAGCTGGCCTTGCCCAACACTGCTGCTGCTAAGTCACTTCGGTCGTGTCCAACTCTGTGTGACCCCATAGATGGCAGCCCACCAGGCTCCCCCATCCCTGGGATTCTCCAGGAAAAAAACACTGGAGTGGGTTGCCATTTCCCTCTCCATTGCCCAACACATCTGTTCCAAAATCATTAAAGGGCCACCTGGGTTTTATGTAGAAGCCTAACTATATCAAATAGTTTACCAGAGTACCACTTGATGAGGGAANAAAACACTGGAGTGGGTTGCCATTTCCCTCTCCATTGCCCAACACATCTGTTCCAAAATCATTAAAGGGCCACCTGGGTTTTATGTAGAAGCCTAACTATATCAAATAGTTTACCAGAGTACCACTTGATGAGGGAACCAAATATTTACAAGAGAAAACAATAAGGTTGTTAATTCCATCTCCATATTATCTGTATCTGCATTTTAATTCAGAAAATAAAGCAAGAGAGATTTAGCACTGCCCTCAATATCTGGACTTCTAATTTATCAGTATGTTGGCAAAGGAATTTGAGAATAAATACTAAGAGTAGAAACTCACAGAAATGTAGCTTACTTTTGCCCTGTGTTTGTTGCTGAAGCTTATTATCATGGTTACGTTTGCTTTATAGGAATGGCTGAAATTAGCTTATGAGAAATGTATATGGCTAAAGAAACCAAGCATTTTATGGGAAATAAACAACCAAGGTTTGAGAGTTGGCCTTTGGACACTATTACCAAGTATTTGTGGTTTACCAGATTCCCTCGTGTCTCAGATGGTAAAGAATCTGCCTTCAATTCAGGAGACCTAGGCTCGATCCCTGGATCAGAAAGATCCCATGGAGAAGGGAACAGCAACCCACTTTAGCATTCTTGCCTGGAGAACTCCATAGACAGAGAAGCCTGGAGGGCTACAGTCCTTGGATAAAAAATAGATACAAATGAGTGACTAACACAGCTCAGTTCAGTTCAGTAGCTCAGTCATGTCCAGCTCTTTGAGATGCCATGGACTGCAGCATGCCAAGCTTCCCTGTCCATCACCAACTCCCGGGGTGTACTCAAATTCATGTCCATTGAGTCAGTGATGCCATTCAGCCACATCTGTCATCCCCTTCTCTTCCTGCCTTCAATCTTTGCCAGCATCAGGGTCTTTTCCAGTGAGTCAGTTCTTTGCATCAGGTGGCCAAAGTGTTGGAGTTTCAGCTTCAGCATCAGTCCTTCCAATGAATATTCAGGACTCATTTCCTTTAGGATTGACTGGCTGGATCTCCTTGCAGTCCAAGGAACNTTTCAGCTGATGTAAGCTAGTATATACGGAATGGATAAACAACAAGGCCCTACTGTATAGCACAGAGAATGATATTCACTATCCTACGATTAAACAAACCATCATGGAAAACACTATATATAAAAGAATGTATGTACACACACACACACATATATACAACTGAATCACTTTGCTGTACAGCAGGAATTAACACAACATTGTAAATTAACTATATTTCAATAAAAATAAAAATGTCCCCCAAACATACACACATATACAAACCTGGTGTGAATATTGACTAAAAGATAAGTTTCATTTAAATAAGGAACTATGGGGCTTCCCTCGCGGCTCAGTGGTAAGGAATCCACATGCCAATGCGGGAGACACCGGTTCGATCTGGGGTCCAGGAGGATTCCACATACTGTGGAGCCACTGAGCCCACGTGCCACAACTACTGAGCCTGTGCTCCAGAGCTCAGGAACTGCCAGTACTCAGCCCTCGCACCTCAACTACTGAAGCCTGATCGCCCCAGAACCTGTGCTTAGCAACAGAAGAGGCCACTGCAACTAAAAGTCTGTGCACTGCAGCTAGAGAGTTGTCCTCACTTGCCACAACGAGCAAGCACACACCAGCACAGCCAAAAGACAAAATAAATACAGTGCTATGTTATGATTAAAGTCATTTTGTACACTATACAAAATATTTTGCATTCATATTCATTCACAGCATCTGTAGCTTATTCATTTTACATAAAGACTCACGTATTGTACCTGAAAACCAAAATAAATTTATTGCTCCTATTTTAAATTACTGTGAGAGAATGTTTTCTTCAGGATGGAAAATGACATAGGTGTCATCTATGTCAACACTGTATGGAAAGCAGTGATTTCTTCTATAATTAATGGTCAAAGTCCCAGAATGCCTGTACCATAGTTTACCCAAATTATTATATATATATAC
>SJYV01053815.1:1039569-1059311 GCA_006410875.1 Neotragus pygmaeus
AAAAAAAAAAAAAAATCTGCTTGCTAATGCAGGAGACACGGTTCCTGATCCCTGGATCAGGAAGATCTCTTGGAGAAAGAAATGGCAACCACTCCATTATCCATGTCTGGAAATTCCCATGGACCGAGGAGCATGGCGGGCTATAGTCCATGGGTCACAAAGGGTCCAACACTACTTAGAGACTAATTAACAACAACCAATATTAAATCTTAATAATATTATGAGTAATAGTAATAATATTAATGAATTTAAGCACAAAACCTTATTAAAATCTATAGAATATATCTAAAAGTATCCTGGTCACTCCAGTTCCCTTGTGTATGACAGAAAGTCTATGCATAATCTCATATGTCTATGTTTTTATATATCATGATAGTGGTTTATAGAAGAAAACATCAATGCCATAATTCTATCATACTAGTCACTAGAGAATTATCCTAATAGTATTTCATGTTTTGAACTGCAATACGTTTTTATTACCACTGAGAAGCATTATATATGAAATGTACAAATAGGAAACATTTTTAAATGGGCATAAAAACACAAACCAGACTCCAGAAACAGTTCCTTAAGAAAGAAAGATAATGCATTTTCTGTGCAATCGGTTTCCTAATATCTCTTTACAGAGTTAAAACCAAGCTAGTTCCCTACTGAGCAATCCAAATTATGACATGAGATACACTACATCGGGTTTCACCGTAAATGGCCTCATTTCATTTCACACACTGTATTGCTTCTCCTCTGCCCTCCTTGGTTTCCCATTCAGTGGGCAGAAGAGATGAAACCATTCTTCATACACACAAACTTGTTTCTATTTTTCTGATTCATTCTTCAGAATGAAATCCCTAGCCCCAGCCCTCTCAGCACACTATTGTCCCTACTGCGCCCTTTTCTTGCTCACAGTCCTGTTATCCTTAATGTGGACTTTATGGGACTTCGATGGAAATCGGCAAAATCATACCTGGTAATTCTTTTCATTCACACTAAAGTTGACTAACAAAAGCACTTTCAATTATATGCTTTTAGGGAAAACCCATTCTGTCTAAGAAAACTTTTTCACAGTTAGTCCCCTACATAAGAACGAGATCTATTCCAAGAGTGTGTTCCTTAAGTCCAATCTGTTTGTACATTCAACGAAGTTAGCCTAGGTACCCGACTAACACAATCACCTATATAGTGCTGTACTGTAACAGGTTTATAATACTTTTCACATAAATAGTTCATTAAAAAATACAAAAAAAATAAAGAAAATGTTTTTTAAGGACTTTTCGATGTGGACAATTTTTAAATATTTTATTGAATTTCTAGCAATATCACTTATGTGTGTGTTTGTTTTTCAGCCACGAGGCATCTAGAATTTTAATGCCCCCAAAGGGGACTGAACTAGCCTCCTCTGTACAAGAAGGTGAAATTTTAAACATGGGACTTCCAAGGAAGTCCCCAAGAAAACATTTTTAATCGTATAGCCCAGTACCTTCAGAAGTACAGTAGTACAGTACAAGAGCTGACATCCAGGGGCTGGCATCGAGTGAACAGGAAAGAAGAGTTACTGACTGGAGGAAGGAGAGGAGGTGGGAGATGGCAGAGTTGAAGAATCGTCAGCAATAGGAGATGGAGGACAAGCTGCAATCTCACTCAGACCTGACACTGATGGAGCAGTTTCTTGGCGCCTTGCTGGATTCAAATCTGTCCATCCTCCTGAAAAAATCATCCAGTGATGTCTGGGTAGTAGCTTTTTTTTCTTGTCACGGATGGCACAGAAGCACTGGACTGGATTCTGAACGGCTGCCACAACCTTCATATCGCTGAGTTCAGGTCCCATGCCTCAAAAACGATCAGTGCCTCTCTAAAGAAAGAAAATCTTCTTGCCATTTCCTGCACTGTGAATCTCTCTGGTTCTTCAGTTACTTCTTCTTCCTCTTGCTTTTCTTCCTTTCTCTGGGCCTCCAATCCCATCAGGTCCTCATTAGTAACCTCCATGTGTTGCACAGCAAGGAATTCAGCAAAGTCATCCTCTTGTAGAAGATAGCTCCAGCTTCTGGCTGAGGCCACTAAGTTGTTAAAGACCTCTTTGGACACCTCATCAACCATCTCGAATCCATGAAAATCATGAACAAACTGCAGGCAGAGGTTCTTCCAAATTCTATTCACAGTGATGGCTGTAACCTCACACCAAGCAAACCCAAAGTTTTTTATGGCCTCGCAGATGCTATAGCCCTTCCAAAACTGTCACACGGTTGCACCTGATTCTTCACTCAGTGCAGCATCAGTAATATTTTTTGAAAGCACATAAATAATATTTCTTGAAAGTTGCTATAACTCCCTGGTCCATAGGTTGGATGAGTGATATAGTATTCAGTGACGGATGTACTACCCAGACACTGGGATAAAAGCCATCCATGAGTAGAGGGTGGGACAAAAGCACTGTCAAGAAGCAAAAGGATGTTGAATGGGACAGCCTTTTCCAAGCAATATGTCTTTACCTTCAAGAAAAGCTGACGGAAAAACCAGTTGCAGAAAATGGCCTGTGTAACCCAGGCTTTGACGTTACTCTTACAAATGATAGGAAGAGAGCCCTTGGCTATGTGTTTAAGGGCTCTTGGGTTCTCTGAATGATAAACTAAGAGAGGCTTCAGCTCATGTCACTGGAAGCATTGCCACCAAACAACAGAACTGGCCTATTCTTTGCTGCTTTATAGCCTGGAATCAAGTTTGCCTCCAGTTGATGTAACTTCAGCTTGGCATCCCCTTCTAGTATGGTCCTGTCTCATCCCCACTAAAAACTGCTCAGGTAAATATGTGTCTTCCTCAGCAATTTCTCGAAGCATTTCTGGAAACTCATGGGCAGCTACCCTATCTGTACTCCCTGCCTCATCACTTACTTTTAAGTTGTGAAGGCTGGCTCTTCCTTTGAACCAATGAAACCAGCCTTTTAATGTAGCTGGCATTAAAAGATGCATCCTCTGATTCTTTGTTGTGTTTCAAGTCTTCATAAAGGCTCTTAGCTTTCTCTTGAATCAGTAATTACAAAAATTAATTTTTTCTATAAATATGCAAAAATCAAGTAAAGGAGAAATCAGAGCCTAATATTAATACAAATAGCTATAAATCATAAGTGACCTAAAATTTTATAGCAAAAACTAATATGTAGATAGATAAAATATGATTTTATAGAGGAATCTAAAAATAATTTTGCAAGAATGGAGAATTATCCCATATCTTGGGATGGAAAACATGTGTAAGCCAGCAGGCTTCTGGGAGTATAGGAATAATTTCCAGCAGAATTTAATGAAATTTCAATGAGGAGAATAATTAGTGATCTTAGCAATATTTATCTGGTACACTAAATTCACAAAAGATAGCTAAACACGTCAGAAAGCCAACTAGAGAGTGTAGATATATACACTGACAATTAAAACAATGTGATCATACGTAAGAACTAAAACAACATCAGAATAACTGATGAGATTCTCTGATACTTCCTGGGGGTAAGTAAAATGGTGGAATGTAATAATAACAACAATAATGACCGTAATAACAAAAACAACAATTTCACAAAGGAAATTTCACAAAGGGGTTTGTTATTCAACAAATGTCACTGGAAAAGTTTGCTAATTAAAAAATAAAAGACAATCCTATTAAAGAATCTCCAAATTATGTCAAATATATTCTAAATGTATTAAAATTGTAAATAAAGGTATAGAATACAAATAACACTGTTCATATCTGAAAGTCTCCTAAACACACAAATATGGAATCAAACTATAGAGAAAAAGGCAAATAAGTTTAATTATAAATACCTTAAAATATTTTGAAGCAAAATCATTTTGGACAAAATTTAAAGCAAAGTTCAATTAGAAAAAAAAATTTAATATGAGAAAGGTAAATACATACCTTACAAATCAATAGCTAAAATATTAGTATCCCAATTAAAGACATAATAAGAAACACAGATAAAAACACTGGTGCAATTGACAGGCAAAAGACACATTTATATATACATGATAAAATATTCAACCTCACCAATAATCAAAGGAAGAAAAATTGAAATAAGCAAACTATATTTTTTAATATATAAAATCAAATAGGTTTTTTTTTTTTTTTTTTGGCTGCATCTGGTCTTAGTTGCTCTGGGGCATGTAGAATCTTAGTTCTCCAACAAAGGACAGAACCTGCATCCCCTGAACTGCAAGGCAGATTCTTAACCACTGGATGACCAGGTAAGTCCAACAAATGACATTTTAAAAAACATTAAATTAGTAAAAATTAATAAAATATATCTATGCGTATATAGAAAGCTATTTTCAGATCAGTTCAGTCACTCAGTTATGTTCGACTGACTATTTGTGAGCCCATGAACTGCAACACGACAGGCCTCCCTGTCCATCACCAACCCCCAGAGTTCACTCAAACCCATGTCCATTGAGTCAGTGATGCCATCCAACCATCTCATCCTCGGTCGTCCCCTTCTCCTCCTGCCCTCAGTCTTTCCCAGCATCAAGGTGTTTTAAAATGAGTCAGCTCTTCACATCAGGTGGCCAAAGTACTGGAGATTGAGCTACAACATCAGTCCCTCCAGTGAACACCCAGGACTGATATCCTTTAGGATGGACTGGTTGGATCTCCTTGCAGTCCAAGGGACTCTCAAGAGTCTTCTCCAACACCACAGTTCAAAAGCATCAATTCTTTGGCGCTCAGCTTTCTTCACAGTCCAACTCTCACATCCATACCTGACCACTGGAAAAACCATAGCCTTGACTAGATGGACCTTTGTTGACAAAGTAATATCTCTGGCTTTTTAATATGCTGTCTAGGTTGGTCATAACTTTCCTTCCAAGGAGTAAGCATCCTTTAATTTCATGGCTTGACAATATACAAAAAAAACCTTTAACATATTCATATATTCTAACCAATATANAATGGACTGGTTGGATCTCCTTGCAGTCCAAGGGACTCTCAAGAGTCTTCTCCAACACCACAGTTCAAAAGCATCAATTCTTTGGCGCTCAGCTTTCTTCACAGTCCAACTCTCACATCCATACCTGACCACTGGAAAAACCATAGCCTTGACTAGATGGACCTTTGTTGACAAAGTAATATCTCTGGCTTTTTAATATGCTGTCTAGGTTGGTCATAACTTTCCTTCCAAGGAGTAAGCATCCTTTAATTTCATGGCTTGACAATATACAAAAAAAACCTTTAACATATTCATATATTCTAACCAATATAGTTACTATTTTAGGAATTTATGATAAGGAAAAATCAGAAATGCTGTCAAGTACACATTCATTCCAGCAACATTCTTTTATAGTAAAATGAGTCAAGCTTCTAAAAATAACAGAAATATCCTAAATGTCCCTAAATAGGGGAATGGGCACAATTATTATGGTATATCAAGTATAGTGCAGTCATCCAATTTTCCAATGAACCTATAATTATACAGAAAAGTGGGATAAAAAATAGTGTAAAAGCTATACTCTCAAATTCTTAAACTCTCTATGTAGTCCTAAATATTTTTTGTATTCTTAAATAGATGCATATGTATATACACATATTAATATGTAAATATAGAAAGAGATCAAAGAATTACCCAATAGTGGTAATAGTTGTCTTTTGGCAATGGAATTACAAGCTGTTTTTAATTTCTTCTTCAAACTGTATATTTTTCTAATTTTCCACAGTAGACATATTTTTATAATCAAAAGAAACAATAAAAATATTTTTATACAACCACTCAAGTTTTATGAACCTTTTTCAATGTAATGTTGTATCTCATTGTAATGAGGATCAATACTTATGAAAATACTTATGAAAAATACATTTCTAGAGCAATAAGTTACACTTTTTAAATTGCACTAGCATTTTTGTTTCTAATAAATTATTTCATTTCAGGTCAAATTAAGTGCCTTCAAGTCCTGTATTAGGAACTATGCTAATTCACATGGCTGCTGAAATGCATTCAGGAATGGTGATGCATAATCTACATTCACCTCTAATTTTGCCTTTTCCCAGACAGTACTGTTTTAACAACTGAATATGCCTCTGATATCAAGATCTGGCATTCAAAGACAACAGATTACTTATAAACCAGATAATGTGGAATGTCTGTAGTATAATTGTTTAAGTTATAAATAGTTTTTGCATCTAATAAGATAAAGATAGAATACAGTAAAAATGTCACAAGCGAGGATTTAGGACTTCAGCCTAAGTTTTAGCCACATTAGAAGAAAAAAGGAAAGCATCACTTCCACAGCCAAGAAGAACGCACCGTTAAACAGGCAAAAAAAGGAAGTAACCAGTAAGCCAGTACTAGGGCCACCTGATAGGTCAGTGCTAAAACCTGGGATGTCACAGTCTCTCTGACAGTGAATTTGGCATCAATAAGACAATGCATTCCCTTGGAGAATTTTCTTGAAAGAAATTAAAAAGGAGCAGATGGTATAATATGAGCAAATTTTTTCTTCCTCCTCCTGTATGTCAAAAAAATTATTTTAGCCAAACAAAATTTAAAACCAGGAAAAAGGGCAAAAAATCATCAGTCATGAAATACAAAGAGGATCTGGATAAATAGCGTGCATTTATCTGGAGTTAAATTTTATGCATGAGGAAGAGGAAAGCAACATTGTTTAGAACCACTCGTATCTGTGGAGACGGAAATGGCAACCCACTCCAGTAATCTCGCCTGGAGAATCCCATGGATAGAGGGGACATGCAAGAGTGTCACAAGAGTCGGACACGACTTAGCAATTAAACCACCACCACTTGTATCTGACAAGAACAGACATAAGGAAAGGTCAGAAAGTGGTCCAACCATCCACTCAGGCTCTCCTGCCCAACACCTAGCAGTCATTACTGGCCTCACTCATATCTCAGTCCCTCATCTATGCCTAAAATACACTTGTCAACCTTACTTCAGAATAATTTTCAGAATCTGTCTGTTTTTCTCCAACTCCAACATTACCTCTCGGTGTGGAAGAAAGATAGACACATTCTCCCCTTCCTGGTGGTTCAGGCTGTAAAGAATCTGCCTGCAACGCAGGAGACCTGGATTCAATCCCTGGGTCAAGCAGATCACCTGGAGAAGGGAATGCTAGGCTGCCTGCTCCCCTATCGCTTGCCTCTAAAGAATCCCATGTACAGATAAGCCTTGCAGGCTACAGTCCATGCGGTCTCAAAGAGTTGGACACAACTGAGTGACTAAGCTAAGCTAAGCTAACATCACCTCTCAGTTTGGAAGAAAGATACACACATTCTCCCACTCTACTCTTATCCCCATTTTCCATAAAAATTTTAAATGAATCTTCAAAACTATAAAGCAAGTCATGTCACCATGCTGCTTAAGACTCGCCAGCGACTTCCCATGGCTCTTAAAACAAGGCAATAAAGCACAAAACCCATCAGTGACTTTCCAAGGCTCTTAAAACAAGGTGATGAAACACAAAATCTGTTCCCATGGCTTTCATAATTCGGCCCTGAATAATTTTGAACATTTTCTCTCCTGCTTGCTCCAGCACTCCACACACACAGCCTTCTCTCAAATCCTGCAACGCATCAAGCTCACCCCTCCCTCTACATCCGAGTTTCCTCTTCCTAGAGTTAAGTTGTCCTCGAATTTTGCATGCTTGATTTGTTCTTATCATGCATGCTTTACCTTAAATATTACCTCTTCAGAGAGGTCTTTTTTGAACATCCAGTTAGCTCTCTGGTACTTTCCTATCACTTCATTCCATTTTATTTTCTTCATAGCTCTGATCATTATCTGATATTTTCATCTTACTCGTTTATTCATTGTCTCTTCCAACTAGAATGCATGTACCCTCAGAGTACATATCCTTATCTTTCTTGTTCAAAATGCTAACTCCAGCACCAAAAAGAATGTCTAGCACAAGTCGACAACAAATGCTTTAGAGAATTAATAAGGCGTCTCTGAAAAAGTATATGATAGAAGAAATAAATATTTTACTTCCTAAAGAGCTAAAAATAGTATAGAGTACTATGAGTATCCTAAAAAGATGCCAAAAGGGGAATGGACACTTCAGTGGTAGAAAATTTGGGGAAATATGAAAAATCTAGGATTTACTCCATTTTACAGAAAAGAGGCATAACTTATACACAATCTACTGTGGGACTATTTCTTTCATATGAGCCTATGACAAGGAAATTCAATCAGGGATTCAAAGAAAAGATCTTGCTTCATTAATAAAACTATTGGTAAATAAATGAATAAATATCACAAGTGTTTTCAAATTATATGTTTGATTCTTTTTTTTTTTTTTTGGCTGCACCATGTGGCATGCAGGATCTCAGTTCCACAACCAGGAATGGAACCCGTGTCCCCTGCAATATAAGCACAGAATAATAACCACTGGATCTCCAGCAAAGTCCC
The DNA here is from genome assembly GCA_006410875.1 of Neotragus pygmaeus. NCBI lineage: Eukaryota > Metazoa > Chordata > Mammalia > Artiodactyla > Bovidae > Neotragus > Neotragus pygmaeus. Next base: position 1,047,956 of record SJYV01053815.1, read on the forward strand.
TGAAATGTTTAATAAATCAGAATGACCTCAGATATTTCGATAGCAATATTAGAATCTAGAAGACAGAAAAGAAACATCTCCAAAATCCAAAGGAAAAATTATTTCCATACTATAATTCTATACTCAGGGATAATTGTGAGTGGAGCAGACTCTCAGACATGAAAAGTGTCAAACCTCATCTCCTATTCATCTTTCCTAGGAAGTTCCTGGACATCTACACAACTAAAACAAGAGGATAAAACAAGGAGAAAGAATATATTGCATTCCATAAATAGAATTCAACTAAAAAATGGAAGCAAAAGGGCCTCAAGAGGTTGATGGTAAAGGGGGTTGGTTTTAGAGCTGATTTAGAGATCAGCCAGGTCAAAGACTGGCTAGTTGGGATGTTTCGGTAAAGTATCTCCCAGAAGAAACTGAGAGGACGCCTTAAGTGTTGAAACATACTGCAAGGAAATCTATATTCCTGAGGGAGTTTCTGGGGGTGAAGTGGTAAACAAACGAAGCAAATCAGTAACAAAAACGACAATGATTAACCAAAGGGAAAAGGTACCAAAAAAGGAAAGATATTCATCATGCAGCAGTTTATAACACTTTAGAGTCACAATAATACAACCACTGAATACTTATCTAACCAAAAGTGTGATATAACTATACCAATCTGATGGGGAGATCAAAGGTATACATAGATGATGGCATAAAAAAGCCTGATTCTCATGAATCATAGTGGGAAATTTATAGATAATATACAAAATTGAAAAATCAACAAATGGCAACATAAGCAAGTTTCTTAAATATATGGAAGGAAATACAATACAAAATGACTGAAAGAATTGAAAGTAGTTGCTTCTAAGGGCTGGGAAACTGGGACTATAGGGGTGAGGAAAAAATATCTGGCATTTATGTATATATGTAACTGATAAAATCTTTAAAAAGGGAAAAAGAGAAATTTGGGTGATCTCTCTCTCATCTACTATGTGAGCATTTAACATTTACCTACATCCACTGTAAAGAGCAGACTATTTTCTACAATAGCTGATTAATTCACATGTGGAGTCCTACAAGGGCACTAATGAAAAGACAGACTGGGAATAAAGTCATCTGAAAGAGAAACTCCAGATTTCCAATAGTATCAGTATGATAATACCTAACACTATCCAGTGTTTACTGTACATCTGCAGTGCATATTTTATTTAATTCTTACAGTATCCCTTTTAAGCACAACTACAAGTGTTCCTATATAAAAGAGGAGGAAACTAAGGCATAGAAAGTGCCAATCTTTGTTCAAAGTTTCATACCCAGAATATGAGATTGATGAGATTTCTTTTCTTTCTGGTGGGAGTGCTTTTTCCCCAGAAATCTGCATGGCTCACTGTCCTACCTCCTTCAGGTTTTTGTACAGATCTCAGTGTCTTAAGAGGATTTCCCTGACCACACTATTGGAAATGGAAAACAATTCTCTCCCAACACTCACCCCAGCATTCCCTAATCCCTGAGTGCTGCCTTTTTCTATTGCACTTCTCTATCTGAAATGCTACACCGTTCATTTATTTATATTGTTTACTGCCTGTCTCATTAACTAAATGTAAGTCCCATAAAAAGAAGAACTGTTGTCTCTTTTTCTTATCTGCCATATTCTCTGTATTCAGATGAGAATCTGGCACATACGAGAGGCAAAAAATAACTGTTGAATTCACTGAAAATTCATGAATCTAGCATCAGAGCTCTTTACCACCAGCAAACTACATTGCCAACTCTAGTTTATTCATTGTGAAATGTTGCAGAGATTATCAAGTCTTGTCAAAACACTTTCAACTTATCACAGAAAGACAACACAGATGAAAACACTTTTATGGAAAATGAAGCCCTAGCACTAGTTCTTAAAGACAGCACCTCTTCTTCCCATTTAACAGAATGGATTGTAGCACAGTCTTACAAATTAATGGATTTATTTTTAGTTCCCCCAGGAATATCTCTCAAAATATTGACTTTTTCCAATAAATCAGCAATAAATAAATGCCTTGCTGTGATAAGTGGGTGCCATGAATACAGAACAAGGCCCTTGTGAAGGAAATTTTTTGTAGATAAACTAGAAAAGCATATGTTCCTCCAAAGTCCTCGCAGCAGAAAGCACGTGAAATTGCATAGTCATGAATCAAACCGAGTGACTTAAAACCCATAGGTGCTGAACTATGCAATTTGTTCAGCTTCTCCTTAATGATGGGGAATCATTCTGTTCTTCCTATGTCTTTTATGTACAAACTGTTACCCAAGATTGATGCAAATGTAACAAGGTAATAATCAAGCTTTTAAATCAAATTACAATTGCATGAATTTAGTATTCTGGAAAGGAATATAAATATTAAAGAAGGGAATCCATTCGTTCTACGCTGGTTAGACTAAATGATAAAAAATCTATAGTCTTTTCCAGATTTTAAAGTTGAAAATAGCTAATGCAATAACCTCAGCAGAGGATTTTTTTTTCATACCAGAGCATACTGAACACTTTATAGAAAAGTAAATTAGAGCGCTAGGAAAGCACAAGTTTAGGCCTAGTCGATAAATATAGTTACCAAGTTTAATGACAAAGCCACTGAAAGCATATTTCTTTTTCCAAAGTGTTTTGTTTCCCTTCAGTTGAAAGAACATATCCCTGGTTTAATATTTGTCTTTAAAGTGCTTCAGATTTAGGATTAAATGAACTAACTCTTCAGCATCTTCTAGTCTTTTGGACATTTAGGATATTTGTCTTTAAAGTGTTTCAGATTTAGGATTAAATGAACTAACTCTTCAGCATCTTCTAGTCTTTACATTTAGGATTTAAAGACTAAATAATAATACATTTAATTTGGGACAGGAAAACTTCTCCTGATAAACTGTTATATTTGATTAGTAGATAGGTTTCTTTCTTTTTCTTTTTTTGAATAGGTAAGAAGTGCATTTATTTAGATATACACATTGTATAGACAGAAAGCGGGCCATCTCAGAAGGAACAAGGCCTCGAACTATAGGGTGGTTAGTTTTTCTGAGCTGGGAAATTTCATAGGCTAATGAGTGAAAGGGTTATTCCAACTATTTTGGGGAAGAGGCAGAGATTTCAGGAAATGGGGCCACTTTTTGACTTTTTGTGGTTGGCCTCAGAACTGTCACAGCACTGGTGGGTGTGTCATTTAGCATGCTGATGTATTACAATGAGTGTATAACGAGGCTCAAGGTTCACTGGAAGTCAGATCTTTTGTCATCTTGGGCCTAGTTGGTTCTAAGAAGTTTTTGTCATAGTTTTCTTCATTTTCTTTTCTTTTTCTTTTTAAACTATGAATAATCTCCAAAATATAAATAAGAGCAGACCAGATTTTTATCATTTATCCTATCATTATTATTAATTCCTACTATTACTCAGAGTCCCAAGTACATGGTATTTAGATAGTAGGAAAAGTAGTGAAGTAACTGTTTCTACCCAAAAATGTGAAAGATCTTATATGAAGAAACAAATGGGATAATTTGGCTTGTAGTCAGCTTTTCTCTATTTACATGTATTTATGTAATACAATTTAAAGTCAAAGATTTATAAGCAATTTTGAAACTGATTAAGCCATTTTACTTATCTGTTCACATTAATCAAACCAATGATATTACTAGCAAACCTACGCAAGTTTTATGGAAAATCTCAACTTGGACTCACATCTTATTTGTACTCAGGAAGAACGGGTTTACCTTAATTTTTGGCATTCAATAAAATATCGTAAGCAGTTTGATAATAAAAAATAATTTAATATATACCAAAACATATGTAATGGAAAATCAGTATGGAAAAGATGTACCTACTAAACATTTATACACACACACACACACACACACACACACACACACACACACACATATCTCTCTCAATTCTCATTAATATGTTTCATCAGTCTTTTTTTTCAAATTTTTGTTGAGAATCTACTCAGCACCACCAGACTGGGCAATGGAGAGTAAGAGATTCATAATCCTCTTAAAGGAACTCACAACATTAATGAAAGCTGGAGTAAGCCAACAATTAGAATGCAGTAAAACAACAAACAGTAGATGGATGCTCAGATACCACACAGGATTTCATTTGTATTATATTGTGGAGCAGGGAAAGGAGTTGATATGGAATGGACTTAGAGAAAACATCAGAGAAGAGGAAATGCTTGAGCTAATAAATCTTGAATAACAAAGGGAAAGGGAGAAAGTGAATTCTTGGCTAGGGAATGGTTTATGCAAAGGCACACATTTTGAAACAATATAAAACAACCTGGAATCCACAAATAATTAATCATAGCTATTTTTTTTTTTGTCTCCCAAATTTGCTAGCATAATGAGTGAAGTACTTTAACAGCATCATCTTTTAGGATTTGAAATATCTCAGCGGGAATTCCATCACTTCCACTAGCTTTGTTCATAGTAATGTTCCCTAAAGTTCACTTGACTTCACACTCCAGGATGTCTAGCTCTACGTGAGTGAACACACTATGGTAGTTATCTGGGTCATTAACATCTTTTTTATACAGTTCTGTGTATTCTTGCCACCTCTCTTCTGCTTCTGTTAGGTCCTTGCCATTTTTGTCCTTTATTCTGTTTATCCTTATATGAAATGCTCCCTTGCTACCTCCAATTTTCTTAAAGAAATCTCTAGTCTTTCCCATTCTGTTGGTTCCTCTATTTCTTTACATTGCTGTTCTCTGAAACTCTGCATTTAGATGGATATCTTTCCCTTTCTCCTTTGCCTTTTGCTTCGCTTCTTTTTTCAGCTATTTATAAGGCGTCCTCAGACAATCACTTTGCCTTCTTGCATTTCTTTTTCTTGGGGATGGTTTTGGTCACCACCTCCTGTACAAAGTTACAAACCTTTATCCATAGTTCTTCAGGTATTCTGTCTTCCAGATCTAGTCCCTTGAATCTATTCATCACCTCCACTGTATAATCGTAAGTGATTTGATTTAGGTCATACCTGAATGGCCTAGTGGTTTTCCTTACTTTCTTCAAAACTCAGCAGTGGCCACAAGATTGGAAAAGGTTAGTTTTCATCCCAGTTCCAAAGAAAGGCAATGCCAAAGAATGTTCAAATCATTGTACAATTGTACTCATTTCACATTAGCCAAATTTTGCTCAAAATCATTCAAGCTAGGCTTCAGTAATATGTACCGAGAACTTCCATATATATAAGTTGGATTTAGAAAAGGCAGAAGAACCAGAGATCAAGTTGCCAACATCCACTGGACCATAAAAAAGCAAGGAAATTTTTTTTTTTTTTAAGGCTTCTGCTTCATTGACTACACCAAAGCCTTTGACTGTGTGGATCACAACAAACTGTGAAAAATTCCTAAAGAGATGAGAATACCAGACCACATTACCTGCCTCCTGAGAAACCTGTATGAGAAGCAAGAGTTAGAACTGGACATGGAATAGACTGGTTCAAATTAGCAAAGGAGTATGTCAAGGCTGTATATTGTCACCCTGCTTATTTAACTTATATATAGAGTATATCATAAGAAATGCTGGGCTGGATGATTCACAAGCTGGAATCAAGATTACTGGGAGAAATATCAACAACCTCAGATATGCAGATGATACCATTTTTATGCAGAAAGTGAAGAGGAACTAGAGTTTCTTGATGAAAGTGAAAATGCTAACTTAAAACTCAACTTTCAAAATACAATGATCATGGCGTCCAGTCTTATCTCTTCATGGAAAACAGATGGGGAAAAAGTGGAAACAGTGTCATATTTCATCTTCTTGGACTTCAAAATCAATGTAGAAGGTGATGGCAGCCATGAAATTAAAAGATGCTTGCTCCTTAGAAGAACGACTATGACAAACCTAGACAGCATGTTAATAAGCAGAGACAACACTTTGATGACAACGGTCTGCATAGTCAAAGCTATGCAGTAGCTTTTCCAGTAGTTTTTCCAGGTTTTTCCAGTAGTCATGTATGGATATGAGAGCTGGACCACAAAGAAGGCCGAGCACCAAAGAATTGATGCTTTAGGTGGTGCTGGGGGAAGATCTTGAGATTCTCTTGGACAGCAAGAAGATCCAACCAGTCAATCCTAAAGGAAATCAGCCCTGAATATTCATTGGAAGGACTGGTGATGAAGCTGAAGCTTCAATACTTTGGCTATCTGACATAGAAGAGCTGACATATTGGAAAATTCCCTGATGCTGGGAAAGATTGAGGGCAGGAGGAAAAAAAGGGCAACAGAGGATGAGATGGTTGGATGGCATCACTGACTCAGTGGACGTGAGTTTGACCAAACTCCGGGAGATAGTGACGGACAGGGAAGTCTGGTGTGCTGTAGTTCATGGGGTTGTAGAGTTGAACTTGACTTAGCAACTGAACAACAACAACCATTTTTTAGTACCTATTTTTGTACCAGGCACATTAAAAATTAGTTTAACAACAATATTGTGAGGCAAATACTTTTAGTCTCATATTTTTCATAAGAAAATAAAGACTTGGAAGAGTTACATAAATTGTGCAGCTCACATAAAATTTAGATGTGAAGTCAAGTAATCTGATTTCCCAAGTTTTGCGTTTAACTGATCAACCAATATAGTGAACCTTCTTAAATTTAATACAAGAAAAAAGATTACAGAAAAGACTTTAGACACAATTACACAATGATAGAATGCTCTGTTTAGAAGTAGGCATGTCTTCCTAACATCATAAGTAGCCATTAATAGACTTTAAGATGAGGAGTTACACATGTGTTAGAAAATTTACAATAATACTCCAAGTGAAAGTAAATAAGATCCAATGGTAACAATGGAGATGAAAGACATCAAAGTCAAGAGATCTTTAGGAGATAAGATCAAGGAGACTTCATAGCTCATTAGATGGGGATGATGAGAAAGACAACTGAGATGTCTCTCGGTTCGGGCTTAGACAACAAACAAGTAGATGATACTCTAGAGTACAGGGGAAAGGTCTGGAGAGGAACACGGGGGTCATTTACATATACAGTAATACATAAGGTATAGTTAATGAAAAAAATCACCAGGGAAAAGCATGGAAATTTTATAAATAGGGAAGGTGGGATAGTCAAAACAGAAACCAAAGATATAACAGATTTATGAGGTTGATGAGGAATTAACTTTAAAAAGAAAGCTGAAAGAAAGCAACCCAGAGAGATTGGAGCAAACAAGAGGAAGAAAGTAATGCTATAATAACTAACGGAAAAGAGCAAGAACACTTTCAACATGGTGGTCCATAGTCAAATGCTGTCCAGACAATAAGAGAGCCAATTGCTAATAATGGATGTACCAGGTTTGTTAATTAAGATCCTAGTGTGTTTCCTTAGAACACCTTGTAGCAGTGTCTTGGAAGAAGGAGATTATAATAGGTTGAAGTAAGAAAGGGACTTAAAGAAGTAGAACAATGAGCATAAACTATGCTTTTATTATAAATGAGAGCAGAGACTGAAGGGAGAAAGGAAAGAGTTCTCATGAGGGAGAAAGTGAGAGTACAGGAGAGAGAGGAGGCTGAACGTGCAAAGGCCTTGAGTAAAATGCATGAGGGAAACTGACTTCTAGCTACATCTACCATGGAGAAAAATCAGCTTTCTTAAAGTAATAAATCATACTGTTGGCTTATTCTAGGGGAAAAAAATGCTCCAAAACTACCTACAGGATTCTTGTTAGGTACCCTTGGGGACAATTCATTTTCTACCATTTTGTAAAAAGAGCTAGATTATTTGCTTACAAAATCATAAGGGGGAGAAAAACATGTGGGTACGTCGTACAATGAAAAGTTTCCAAAACTCGTGCTTGCATAATTGCTTTTCAAATAATTTGCACACTTTAAATCTTCCCTCGCTATAACCTGTTCATGCATCTTTGTTTTCTCCGTAGTCAACAAAGCCATTCCTATCTGTTCAATTGTCTCCACCACTGCTGACCTTGGCACTATGGCAATGGCTTGACAGAACTGTGAAACCACATGATCCCTCAGAGATTACCAAACTGATGCATATTAAGCCATTTGCAATTTGGTAGTTTATTTCTCAGAGTTTTGGTATTATTATTATTTTTAAAAGCAAACTACAGTTATGGCATTAGAGTTAAGATTTTTAAATGTTCTATTCCACATACAGAATAAAATATGTAAAATATAAGTAAAATATAATGTATATCTCTAATCTCTTGTTTTGAATCAACCACAGAAATTAAAGCATGGTTACAAGAAAAGGTTAAAAAAACTGGATTTCCATATATCTTAATAGATAGTGTAAGAATATTTATTACTGGAATAGATGGCATTATATAGTTGTCTTTCCATCAGGACACTTTCAGAATGAGCTTAAATTAAAGACATTTTACCTTGATCTAGTATCAGTTTCAGCTTTTTATTAACATTTAATGACTTTCTGCCAACTTTTGCAATTTTCATTGCTTTGAAAAATATTCAAGCATCAGGGTTAAATTATCAAAATTTCCAAGAGACTGATTTCATAGATGATATAATAGATATTTTATACATTAATTTGTCAATAGTCATGCATTGCTCACATCAGAAGAAACTCTATTTTAGACCTATTGACAATTTTAAGAGATTTCTAACAATATGTTTCTTTTTCTGACTGAAAGAGTCCTAAGAATATTTGGTCTTTTGTAGGTCAATTCATTTAATTAAAAGGAACAGAGAAAAAAAACTGAAGTAATTCCTGAAGCATAGGTGACCATAAACATGCCATTAAGCCTCAACAGGAGCAGAGATCATTAATCATGACATTGCCGTATAAAAGTTTAATTATTAAAGCTTGATATAATGCTTTTATCAACCATTCTATAAAGCCAATTAATTTTTAGGAGGTTAACTGAGATTCAGCTAGCATATGTTTTTTAGTGTCAGGGGCAAATACAGTAAGTCCCCTACATACAAACAAGTTTCCTTCAAAGAGCAGATTCATTAAGTTTAATTGGTTCATAAGCTGAATACCGGTGTCCTAGGTACCCAACCAAGAAATTGGCTATATAGTACTGTACTGTAAATAGGGTTATAATACTTTTCATATAAATAATACATAAACAGACAAACACAAAAATAAAACACTTTTACTCTTTTAAAGTCAGTTCAATGCCATTCTCCCAAATCATCCCACCCTCTCCCTCTCCCTCAGAATCCAAAAGTCCGTTCTACACATCTGTGTCTCTTTTGCTGTCTTGCATACAGGGTGCTTGGGGCTGGTGCATGGGGATGATCCAGAGAGATGATATGGGGTGGGAGGTAGGAGGGGGGTTCAGGATTGGGAACTCATGTACACCTGTGGCGGATTCATGTCAATGTATGGCAAAACCAATACAGTATTGTAAAGTAAAATAAAGTAAAAATAAAAACTAAAAAAAAAATAAAGTCAGTTCAGTCGCCCAGTCCTGTTCAACTCTTTGTGACACCATGGACTGCAGCACACCTGGCTTCCCTGTCTATCACTAACTCCCAGAGCTTGCTCAAACTCATGTCCATTGAGTCAGTGATGCCATCCAACCATTGCATCCTCTGCCGTCCCCTTCTCCTCCTGCCTTCAATCTTTCCCAGCATCAAGGTCTTTTCAAGTGAGTCAGTTCTTCACATCAGATGAGCAAAGTATTAGAGTTTCAGTTTCAGCATCAGTCCTTCCAATGAATATTCAGAGCTGATTTCCTTTAGGATGGATTGGTTGGATCTCCTTGCAGTCCAACGGACTCTCAAGAATTTTCTCCAACACCACAGTTCAAAAGCATCAATTCTTCAGCACCAAGCTTTCTTTATAGTCCAACTGTCACATCCATACATGACCACTGGAAAAACCATAATTTTGACTAGACGGACTTTGTCAGCAAAGTAATGTCTCTGCTTTTTTAATATGCTGTCTAGGTTGGTCATAACTTTTCTTCCAAGGTCAAGTGTCCTTTAATTTCATGGCTGCAGTCGCCATCTGCCGTAATTTTGAAGCCCCCCAAAGTAAAGTCTGTCACTGTTTCACCGGTTTCCCTATCTATTTGCCATGAAGTGATGGGACCAGATGCCGTGATTTTATTTTTTGAATGTTGAGTTTTAAGCCAGCTGTTTCACTGTTTTCTTTTANCATCTGCCGTAATTTTGAAGCCCCCCAAAGTAAAGTCTGTCACTGTTTCACCGGTTTCCCTATCTATTTGCCATGAAGTGATGGGACCAGATGCCGTGATTTTATTTTTTGAATGTTGAGTTTTAAGCCAGCTGTTTCACTGTTTTCTTTTACTTTCATCAAGAGGCTCTTTAGTTCCTCTTCACTTTCTGCCATAGGGGTGGTGTCATCTGCATATCTGAGGTTATTGATATTTCTCCCAGCAATCTTTTCAGCTTGTCCTTCATCCAGCCCGGCATTTGACATGATGTACTCTGTTAATAAGCAGAGTGACAAAATACAGCCCTGAAGTACTCCTTTCCCAATTTGGAACCAGTGCATTGTTTTATATCTAACCGTCGCTTCTTGGCCTGTATACAGACTTCTCAGGAGGCAGGTTAGGTGGTCTGGCATTTCCATCTCTCAAAGAGTTTTCCACTGTTTACTGTGATCCATACAGTCAAAGGCTTTGGCAGTGTCAATAATGCAGAAGTATTTTTTCTGGTTCCTCTGCCTTTTCTATATCCAGCTTGAACATCTGGAATTTCTCAGTTCATGTATGTTGAAGCCTAGCTTGGAGAATTTTGAGCAATACTTTGCAAGCATGTGAAATAAGTGCAACTGTGCAGTAGTTTGAACATTCTGTGGTATTGCCTTTCTGTGGGATTGGAATGAAAACTGACCGTACAGTAGTGAAACAGCTGGCCTACAGGGTTGCTGCTGCTGCTGCTAAGTCGCTTCAGTAGTGTCCGACTCTGTGAGACCCCATAGTCGGCAGCCCACCAGGCTCCCCTGTCCCTGGGATTCTCCAGGCAAGAACGCTGGAGTGGGTTTCCTTCTCCAATGCATGAAAGTGAAAAGTGAAAGTGAAGTCGCTCGGTCACGTCCAACTCTTAGCGACCCCATGGACTGCAGCCTACCAGGCTCCTCTGTCCATGGGATTTTCCAGGCAAGAGTACTGGAGTGGGGTGCCACTGCCTTCTCTGACATACATGCCTTCTCTGGCATACAGTTAGCATTAAGTAAACAGGCAAAAAGTGTTACTGACTGGAGGAGGGAAAGGAAATGAGAGATGATAGAGATGAAGGGTCATCAGCAATAAGACATGGACAGAAAGCTACAATTTTACATGAACCCCTACAATGCGAGGCACATTTGTTCGTTGAAAGTTTTCAACTTGAAGGTTTGTATATAGAAGACTTATAGAAATTTGAACAGTGAATATGTTTGACTCATGTAATCTTTATTTTTGT
>SJYV01053815.1:1059327-1081414 GCA_006410875.1 Neotragus pygmaeus
CCTTGCAGTCCAAGGGACTCTCAGAGTCTTCTCCAACACCACAGTTCAAAAGCATCAATTCTTCAGTGCTCAGCCTTCTTCACATTCCAACTCTCACATCCATACATGACCACAGGAAAAACCATAGCCTTGACCAGACGGACCTTAGTCGGCAAAGTAATGTCTCGGCTTTTCAATATGCTATCTAGGTTGGTCATAACTTTGCTTCCAAGGAATAAGCGTCTTTTAATTTCACGGCTGCAATCACCATCTGCAGTGATTTTGGAGCCCCCCCAAATAAAGTCTGCCACTGTTTCCCCATCTATTTCCCGTGATGTGATGGGACCGGATGCCGTGATCTTTGTTTTAGTTATGTGTTATTTTTTGGCTACCCTGGCTCTTCGCTGCTGCGTGAGGGCTCTCTCCTCATCATGGTGGCTTGTCTTGTTACAGAGCAGGAGTTTTCGGCACAGGGGCTCTGCAGTTGCAGCTCACAGGCTTAGTTGCCCCGTGGCATGTGGAATCTTCCTGGGCCAGGGATTGAACCTGTGTCCCTTGCATTGTCAGGTGGATTCTTAACCACTGAACCACCAGGGAACTCCTCCTAAACATTTTGGGGGTGTTTGTATTGAAATGTCACAAGGCCATGGTATTTTGTCTTGTTCTTTTTTTTTTTCCAGCTGTGAAATGTATGTTTATTCTGTTACTTGTGGACTCACACCCACACGCGGTATGTTGCTAAATTCCACCTGATCTGCCTTCAAAATGCTCTCACCCTCTTTCCCCAGGTCCTGGGGCCACCACCCTGAGCCGCAGGCTCCTCTGGATCACTACTGGTCCCTTTTTTCCAGGCTCCCCCCCAGCGTAGTCTGTTCTCCGTTCAGCAGCCAGGGGGACCTGTGGAGCCTCAGTCTCGGCCCTCCCTACCCGGCGTCCTGCAGGAGTCCTCCTGAACGTAGGTGCAGGCCCGGGTCCTCACGGTGGCCTCCCTGGCGGCCTGAGCCGACCCCGGGCACCTGGTCGCCCCTCTCCTGGCTCAGCCATGTGGGCCTCCGGTGGTGCTCTGCTCTCCCTGGAGAGTCTCAGCCTGGGCGGTGTGCCTCCCTCAGAAACGCTCCCCCTTCCCTGATCACTTACCTGGCTAATCCCCTGACTGCCTTCAGATCTTTGCTTAACTATATAAACCTTCTCCTGTTAAGGGGCGAGGAGACTGTTAACTGTATTGTGGCAGTAGGTTTTGTCTCATTGACCAATTACAGACTTCTCAAGAAAAATAAATTCTCATTGCAGCACTGTTTACAATAGCCAAGACGTGGGAACAACCTAAATGTCCATTGACAGATGAGTAAAGAGGTGGCGCGCGCACACACACACACACACACACACACACACACACACACACGAATGCTACTTAGCCTTAAAAAAAGAACAAAATAATGCCATTTTCAGCAACATGGGTGGACCTAGAGATTTTCCTACTAACTGAAAATAAGCCAGAGAAAGAAAAATATCACATGATATTGCTTTTACATGGAATCTGAAAAAAAATTAATTCCACCTTCCTTTCTTATGTGTGCGTGTTAGTTGCTCAGTCATGTCCACCTCTTTGCAGCCTTTCTTAAGACCTACCCTGTTCTCTCCGTTTTTCCTTTACCCTGTTCTCTCCCTTTCACCTTTCAACTTACCATGTAATGTGATTTTTAATGAATATAATGTTTTTCCTCTTTCCCCTCTCTAGAATGTGTCTGCCATGGTTATGGGTTTTGCTTGTTTGTTGATGTGTCCCAGGCCCGTAGAATATGACCTGAGGCAGAGCAGGAGCTCAGTAAATATCTGTCAGGTCCATGAATGCTCACACGAGGGTGATGGACTGACACTCTCTGTAGGTGCCTCATCTTAAAAATTCACATTTAACCAATCCTAGTGTCGTTTGTATTACATTGGTTTCATACTTCATATTTTACATATCTACTATTGAGATGACTCTGAAGAAAGTTTTTTAAAATAATGATTGGTATAACCCACTCTGATTGTTCTGATAATGACAGGTGGGCCTCTGCCAACACAATCCAGAAATTCCATCTGATTTTTAGAGGTTTGTGATTGGGGTGAGGCTCTTTTCAGGAAAGGACCACTCTTACATGGAAAGCAATTTCATGCCTTTAATTCCATGTCTCTGAAACCTAGTGATAAACCAAATGAAAACATTGGACATTGTAGCTGTATGATGACTTTGCATATTCCTTATGGTCATGGCATCCACTGAACGCCCTTTTGCACCTTCCTGTCTGGTCATTTTTGTGTCCTCTGGGGTGGGAAAACTCAGGCGGCTCCACAGCCGCCTTCTGCTTCCCATGGGATCTTCCAGGGGCCCTTGCACAGACCTGGTTCTCTCCCCTCTTTGCTAGGTTCCTTCTTTGTCCCATGAGAATTATTTACTAGTCTTCTGCTTCTTTTCCCAACCTGCTACTTTAGATCAGCTCCTTCCCTCAAGCCTTACTGCCTCCTGGGAAGGTCTGGGGAAACCCTGTCTATAAAAGCACCACGCGGCCCTCAGCTTTGGATGTCTGCCTCCTGCCTGCCCTTTCCTGTTGATCCAGAGCGCGCTGCCCCAGGCACCCGGCCCACAGGCTTCTGGTCTCTCCACCCTTTTACTGGCTTCCTGCTCCTTCCTTACAGGTGACCTTTGTTCCAGCCAAATGGGGAGACTTGCCGTCTCTAAGCACAGCCGCACCATTCCCAGGCCAGCTCTGCAGAGACACCAGGTCACCACCCACTCCAGACCTGCCCCGCCCCCTGAGGACCTCAGTTATCCCTCTGTGTCCCTCTCTTAACCCTGAAAGTAGCATGCCCATGTGCTTCATTCATTTCAACAGCACAACTTCCATGCCCATGTGCTTCATTCATTTCAATAGCACAACTTCCATGCCAGGTCATACACCCTCTGAAGGCGAGGACAGGGTGTTTTTTACTGTTCTATCCGACTCGACGTGTCATATGTATGAGCTCTGTAAGTGTTTCATAAAACTGTGGAATGTTACTGCTTGGAGGGACTCTGTAAATGAAAAATATGTTTAGTTTGAAGTTTCTAGAACTGCCCTGATTTTTAAATATGTTGTTTCTTTAATATCTTCCCAACAACACACATTGATTTTTAGTTTGGAAAACTATCGCTATCAGAGATAGTGAACAGCCAGTAGTTCACCCAGTTACCTGTGTGAATTGTGATTAAAGAGGTTTCAAGGGTGGATGAGTAGGCTCCATTCACTGTCCTCCCTGCATTTTTCATGATCGTTTTATGGAGTTCATCCAGGAATTAGTCTCATAGCTTCCTCTGTTTTGAAACAGAATGGGTTATGAATATGGCCTCGGTGATAAATTAGAGGACATACTTTTTCACACTCCTTCCAACTAGAAACTTTCTCCCAGACACAGCTCAGGTGCACTTACAGAGTAGTAATCATTCATATAGCTCAGCAAATATTTATTGAGTGCCTGCTATGTGCCTCCCTGGTGGCTCAGATAGTAAAGAATCTGTCTGAAATTCAGGAGACCAGGGTTTAATCCCTGGGTTGGGACAATCTTCTGAAGAACGGAATGGCTGCCCGCTCCAGTATTCTTGTCTGGAGTTTTATCTTTTCGGAGGGCTTCCCAGGTGGAAAGTGAAAGTATTAGTCACTCAGTCATGTCCGACTCTTTCTGACCCAGTGGACAGCAGCCCACCAGGCTCCCCTATCTGTGGAGTTCTCCTGGCAGGAATACTGGGGTGGGTGGCCATTCCCAGAGCTAGCGGTGACAGACCCGCTTGCCAGTGCAGGAGACACAGTACACGCAGGTCAGATCCTGGGGTCAGGAAGATCCCCTGGAGGAGGGCACGGCCACCCACTTTAGCATTCCTGCCTGCAGAACCCCACGGACAGACGAGAATGGTGGATGATAGCCATAGGGTCACATGGAGTCAGACACAACCGAAGTGACTTAGCATGCACACATGTGCCAGGTACATAATGGGAAGAAATCGAACAGAACTCCACACCTTCATGGAGCTTACATTCCAGGAGGTGGAAGAAGAGAAGAAACCAGTCAGACAGCAGGTGTGCCAGATGATGGTGAGGGCCGTGCAGAGAAGGGGCTGGAGGAAGCCGGGGTAGGGAGGGGATTTCTCTGTAAAAAAGGGTGATTGACTGAGGCCTGAAGGTGAGAAGTAATGAGTTCCGTGGAAAGAATATTCTAGGCGGGAAGAACAAAGACTCTGCGGGAAAGCCTCACTGTATGTGAGAACCATTCTACAAGGATGCCCTTCACAGTGCCAAAGGTGGAGGAGAGGACAGGGTGAGCTCACATGTCAAGGTCAAGGGCTTTAGGGCCCTTTAGTCCTTTAAGCGAGGGTGTCTGCTGACATTTTGGGCTGGGTGAGTCTTTACTGTGCAGGGGTGCTGGCGTGCACGTTATAGGGTGTTTCACAGCATCCCTTAGTGATGCCAGGAGCACCCCCCCACCTCTCACAAGACAATTGAAAATGTCTCCGGATGTTACAAGATGTCCACAGAGGTGCCAGGTCATGTGCAATGGAGAGCCACTGCGTTAGAGCCAAATAAGGACTCTGATATTTGGAGTGGGTTGTTCACTTTACTAGACTCCTCTGGCGCTGTGCTGAGAACAAGGTGAAAAGGGACTGAGGCAGGAGCAGGTGTGCCAGAGGGCAACTGGGAGAAATCCAGGTGGGAGGGGAGAGCACCCAGAGTCAGACTAGGGCGGGCTGGGGCTAGCGAGGGCGGATCAGACCTGGGATGCTTTGAAAGACAAGCCATCAGGACTTGCGACAGACTAGATCCTGGGTATAAAAGAAATCAAAAG
The DNA here is from genome assembly GCA_006410875.1 of Neotragus pygmaeus. Classification (NCBI taxonomy): domain Eukaryota; kingdom Metazoa; phylum Chordata; class Mammalia; order Artiodactyla; family Bovidae; genus Neotragus; species Neotragus pygmaeus. The sequence goes on from SJYV01053815.1 coordinate 1,064,164, forward strand.
TAGCCTCAAGGACATGGGCCCAAGCACAGCTTCCTGCTGCTGCTAAGTTGCTTCAGTCGTGTCCGACTCTGTGCGACCCCATAGGCGGCAGCCCACCAGGCTCCTCCATCCCTGGGATTCTCCAGGCAAGAACACGGGAGTGGGTTGCCGTTTCCTTCTCCAATGCATGAAAGTGCAAAGTGAGAGTGAAGTCGCTCAGTCGTGTCCGACCCTCAGCGACCCCATGGACTGCAGCCTTCCAGGCTCCTCCATCCACGGGATTTTCCAGGCAAGAGTACTGGAGTGGGATGCCATTGCCTTCTCCTGGGGGATATCAAGATTATGGTGTGAGTGTGTTGTGTTTGAGAACACTGACCATTCTCTGAGTTCTCCCTGACACACCCTGGGAGTTGGGCATTCTTTCCTTGTAACGTAAAAGCCCACGAAGGTTAGTGAGTGCCCAAAGGCACACAACTCACGAGGAAAAGAACCAGCATTTCAGTCCAGAGATGCCTGACTGTTAACCTTTCCTGGATACACCTCAAAGTGATTTGGAGTGGTTCTTGAAGTCCCCAAGTTGAGATCAGGTATAGTATCATATTCCCTCTAGGGGTTAATTCAGCAGTGTCATTTTTCATGAAATTCTGCTAAATGCTATCATTTCAAATGGGGACAATTATTGCTTTTGCATTTTATTAGTGGGATTGAAAAGAAACAGAAACCTTAGACAGGATTCTGTGTAGTAAAAGAAATCACCTGGTGTATTAGAAAGTAGGGTTTGTGGTAAACTGGATTATAAACACTCAGTTCAGTCACTCAGTCATGTCCGACTCTTTACAGCCCAATGGACTGCAGCATGCCAGGCCTCCCTGTCCATCACCAACTCCCAGAGTTTGCTCAAACTCATGTTCATTGAGTCGGTGATGCCATCCAACCCTCTCATCCTCTGTCATCCCCTTCTCCTCCCGCCTTCAATCTTTCCCAGCATCAGGATCTTTTCAAATGAGTCAGTTCTTTGCATCAGGTGGGCAAAGTATTGGAGCTTCAGTTTCAGCATCAGTCCTTCCAAGAATATTCAGGACCGATTTTCTTTAGGATCGACTGGTTTAATCTCCTTGCAGTCCAAGGGACTCTCAAGAGTCTTCTCCAACATCATAGTTCAAAAGCATCAATTCTTCGGCACTCAGCCTTCTTTATGGTCCAACTCTCATATCTATACATAACTACTGGGAACACCATAGCTTTGACTACACAGACCTTTGTTGGCAAAGCAATGTCTCCGCTTTTAAATATGTTGTCTAGGTTGGTCATAGCTTTTCTTCCAAGGAGGAAGCGTCTTTTAATTTCATGGCTGCGTCACCATCTGCAATAATTTGGAGTCCAAGAAAATAAAGTCTGTCACTGTTTCCACTGTTTCCCCATTTATATGCCAGGAAGTGATGAGACTGGTGGCCAGGATCTTTGTTTTTTGAATGCTGAGTTTTTTCACTTTCCTCTTTTGCTTTCATCAAAAGTCTCTTTGGTTCCTCTTTGCTTTCTGCCATGAGGGTGGTGTCATCTGCATATCTGAGGTTATTGATATTTCTTCCAGCAATCTTGATCCCAGCTTGTGCTTCATCCAGCTCTGCATTTCTCATGATGTTCTCTGCATATAAGTTAAATAAATAGGGTAACAATAAACAGCCTTGATGTACTCCTTTCCCAATTTGGAACCAGTCTGTTGTTCCTTGTCCAGTTCTAACTGTTGCTTCTTGACCTGCATACAGATTTCTCAGGCGGCAGGTCAGGTGGTCTGGTATTTCCGTCTTTTAAAGGATTTTCCACAGTTTGTTGTGATCCACACAGTCAAAGACTTTGGCATAGTCAATAAAGCAGAAGTACATATTTTTCTGGAATTCTTTAGCTTTTTCTATGATATAACGGATGTTGGCAGTTTGATCTCTGGTTCCTCTGTCTTTTCTAAATCCAGCTTGAACATCTGGAAGTTCTCGGTGCAGTACTGTTGAAGCTTCGTATGGAGAATTTTGAGCATTACTTTGCTAGCATGTGAAATGAGTGCAATTGTGCAGTAGTTTGAACATTTTGGGGGATTGCTTTTCTTTGGGATTGGAATGAAAACTGACCTTTTCCAGTCCTGTGGCCACTGCTGAGTTTTCTGTATTTGCTGGCATATTGACTGTAGCACTTTTCCAGCATCATCTTTTAGGATTTGAAATAGCTCAGTTGGAATCCCATCATTTGTTCCTAGTGATGCTCCCTAAGGCCCACTTGACTTTGCACTCTAGGATGTCTGGCTCTAGGTGAGTGATCACAAGATCATGGTTATCTGGGTCTTGAAGATCTTTTTTTATATAATTCTTCTGTGTGGTAAGAATACACATGTTAATATTTTCTGATTTTGTTAGGTCCATACCATTTCTGCCCTTTATTGTGCCCATCTTTGCATGAAATCTTCCCTTGGTGTCTCTGATTTTCTTGAGTAGATTTCTAGTCTTTTTCCATTTCATTGTTTTCCTCTATTTCTTGGTCACTCAAAGACTCTGTGGTCAGTTGAGTTGGGATGCATGTCCTGGGTCCCTCTTTTGGGGTCGACACAGACATCGGCAGACTGCTGCTTCTCCCCTGATCTCACAGGCACAGGCATCATTAAAACTACTTTTCTCAGCTTTGACTTGTTTTCCTGAGTCGCTGTAGTCATGGCTGTGTCTTGACATCACCTTGATCTATATATTCCTTCAAATACACATGTTTCTGAAGCTTGGGCATGACTTGTGGGCTGTTTTTGTTCCTCATTCACTTTTCTGCCAAACCCTTCTGACATTTTAGCTTTGCCCTCACCAGACCCTTGAGTCACGGACCTGAATGGGTTTTCATGAAACAGATCCTGAGCCTTTTTGCAAACTGCAGAATCTAAAAACAGCCTCTGTGCTTCTTTCAGTTATGTAATTGTCTGTTTAAACTGTGGGGCTCAACAGAGTCATTGCAGCCCGCGAGTTGTCAGCCGTGGGAACCATTGAGCCATCCCCTGGGAGCTTTGCACCATGATTGATTTCTGTGGGTGTTCAGGAAGCCTGGAGGTGGTATGAGCAATGCTGCTCTGAAGAGCTGTCCACACGCTTCTCTGCTGTTACAGGTTGTATAATCTTCTGGTGACTTAAACTAAAATAAAAGAGAACGCTGCTGTTTCTCTTTCCTCCAAGAATCACCACTGCCCAGGGAACTGTCTTAAGGGGTCCTTGGCAGTTTCTTCTTGTTGAGTTCTTGGCAGGGGTAGCTCATGGCCATGTGACTTGGGCAGTTATTTGGGGACCCAGCCTTGGAAGGGCTCTGTGTTTGATTTAATGTTCTGTTGTCACTGTCTTGAAATCCTCAAAAACTGGGGGACCCATGTCTTCCTTTGACTGTGGGCCCTGCAGATTATATAGGCTGGTCCTGATCCTGAGAGCTGGCCCCAGTTCTGGACTTCAGGGCTTCCAAGATGATAAGGGAGGGAAGGATTGGGAGCTTGGGATTAGCAGAGGCAAACTATAATTTTATATATAGGATGGATAAACAATAAGGTCCTACCATATATATATAGCACAGTTATATTTAAATTCAATTTTATAACTAAATTCAATATCATGTGACAAAGCATAATGGAAAAGAAAATGAAAATGAATGTATATGTATACAGACACACGAACATATTTCCAGTGAGCTGTCCACAGTAGTTGTCCTAAGTAGCCTTTTTGCTCAGAAGAAAGCTCTGTGGATCCCAGGCCCTTCTCAGGGTCTGTGTTCCACCTGAAACAAGGACTGATCATCAGTGTGTAAACCAAATCTCCACATGCGACACAACGTGCTTCCTGATCAGCAGCATTGTCAGGGTGAAGGTTAACTGTGCAGTTCATTCATTCATTCATTCATCAAATATTAAGTACCTCTGATATGCTGCTCACTGTGCTAGGAGGAGGGGGCAGCTGGTGTCTTACTTTAGGTTTCCTCCAAAACAGATCCCCGGACAGAAGATTTCAGCAGGCATGAGTTACTAGGGAGAAGATCCCAGGAAAACTGTCAGGAGGGGGGAGACGTGAGACAAGGAAATGAAGAAAGCCAGTAACGGGTGTGTTACCACGGAGGGTGCCCCATGGGCCTCTGGGGTGCAGTGCCCTTGGGGACCTCTGGAAGACCTGTAGAACAGGCCTCAGAAGTGTCCCATGAAAGGGTGTGCAGCTTGACTGTTACCTGCCCTTGTTGGATTCCATTGCTGCAAAACTCAGATACAGAGGGTAGGCATTGTTATTTAGATCTTTGCTTTATAAGTGTTCCTCTGCACAAAACTTCTGAAGGGTAAATTGAGGGAATTTTATCTCTGTAAACCACAATTTTGTATAGCTTTAACATCAACATAGTTTTCTCATTCCCTTACTTCATTTCAGGATTGATGCTGTTATATTTAAAAAAAAAAGAAAGCTCCTTTCCAGGCCACCCTGGTGGCATTGGTGGTGACCGTAGAAGGGCACCTGTGGGGCTCGTTCAGCAGGAGACCAGCTCTGCTTGCTGTGCAGTCGTTTCATACACGGCCTTGAAGCTCGCCTACAAAAACCTGTCAGCAGTTAGTGTGTCTGTGCACACATGGTGTCACAGAGTCAGCTTCCACCTTGGTCGGTGACGAGATAGCCTGATTCCACGATTGTATTTAGCAAGTTAGTTTTTCTCTGGAAACTGTTTTATACCCAGCTCAGGTTTAGGATAGAAAAACAGTCTTAAAAACAAATTCCAACAACTCCTACCATAATGATAATTAAGTGAAAAATTTCAGTTTGCATTAAGTGTCCATTTCTTAATGAAATTGGTGAAAGTGAAGTCGCTCAGTCATGTCCGACTCCTTGTGACCCCATGGACTGTAGCTCGCCAGGCCCTCCATCCATTGGATTTCCTGGGCAAGAATACTGCAGTGGGTTGCCATTCTCTTCTGCAGGGGATCTNGTTCATTGAGTCGGTGATGCCATCCAACCCTCTCATCCTCTGTCATCCCCTTCTCCTCCCGCCTTCAATCTTTCCCAGCATCAGGATCTTTTCAAATGAGTCAGTTCTTTGCATCAGGTGGGCAAAGTATTGGAGCTTCAGTTTCAGCATCAGTCCTTCCAAGAATATTCAGGACCGATTTTCTTTAGGATCGACTGGTTTAATCTCCTTGCAGTCCAAGGGACTCTCAAGAGTCTTCTCCAACATCATAGTTCAAAAGCATCAATTCTTCGGCACTCAGCCTTCTTTATGGTCCAACTCTCATATCTATACATAACTACTGGGAACACCATAGCTTTGACTACACAGACCTTTGTTGGCAAAGCAATGTCTCCGCTTTTAAATATGTTGTCTAGGTTGGTCATAGCTTTTCTTCCAAGGAGGAAGCGTCTTTTAATTTCATGGCTGCGTCACCATCTGCAATAATTTGGAGTCCAAGAAAATAAAGTCTGTCACTGTTTCCACTGTTTCCCCATTTATATGCCAGGAAGTGATGAGACTGGTGGCCAGGATCTTTGTTTTTTGAATGCTGAGTTTTTTCACTTTCCTCTTTTGCTTTCATCAAAAGTCTCTTTGGTTCCTCTTTGCTTTCTGCCATGAGGGTGGTGTCATCTGCATATCTGAGGTTATTGATATTTCTTCCAGCAATCTTGATCCCAGCTTGTGCTTCATCCAGCTCTGCATTTCTCATGATGTTCTCTGCATATAAGTTAAATAAATAGGGTAACAATAAACAGCCTTGATGTACTCCTTTCCCAATTTGGAACCAGTCTGTTGTTCCTTGTCCAGTTCTAACTGTTGCTTCTTGACCTGCATACAGATTTCTCAGGCGGCAGGTCAGGTGGTCTGGTATTTCCGTCTTTTAAAGGATTTTCCACAGTTTGTTGTGATCCACACAGTCAAAGACTTTGGCATAGTCAATAAAGCAGAAGTACATATTTTTCTGGAATTCTTTAGCTTTTTCTATGATATAACGGATGTTGGCAGTTTGATCTCTGGTTCCTCTGTCTTTTCTAAATCCAGCTTGAACATCTGGAAGTTCTCGGTGCAGTACTGTTGAAGCTTCGTATGGAGAATTTTGAGCATTACTTTGCTAGCATGTGAAATGAGTGCAATTGTGCAGTAGTTTGAACATTTTGGGGGATTGCTTTTCTTTGGGATTGGAATGAAAACTGACCTTTTCCAGTCCTGTGGCCACTGCTGAGTTTTCTGTATTTGCTGGCATATTGACTGTAGCACTTTTCCAGCATCATCTTTTAGGATTTGAAATAGCTCAGTTGGAATCCCATCATTTGTTCCTAGTGATGCTCCCTAAGGCCCACTTGACTTTGCACTCTAGGATGTCTGGCTCTAGGTGAGTGATCACAAGATCATGGTTATCTGGGTCTTGAAGATCTTTTTTTATATAATTCTTCTGTGTGGTAAGAATACACATGTTAATATTTTCTGATTTTGTTAGGTCCATACCATTTCTGCCCTTTATTGTGCCCATCTTTGCATGAAATCTTCCCTTGGTGTCTCTGATTTTCTTGAGTAGATTTCTAGTCTTTTTCCATTTCATTGTTTTCCTCTATTTCTTGGTCACTCAAAGACTCTGTGGTCAGTTGAGTTGGGATGCATGTCCTGGGTCCCTCTTTTGGGGTCGACACAGACATCGGCAGACTGCTGCTTCTCCCCTGATCTCACAGGCACAGGCATCATTAAAACTACTTTTCTCAGCTTTGACTTGTTTTCCTGAGTCGCTGTAGTCATGGCTGTGTCTTGACATCACCTTGATCTATATATTCCTTCAAATACACATGTTTCTGAAGCTTGGGCATGACTTGTGGGCTGTTTTTGTTCCTCATTCACTTTTCTGCCAAACCCTTCTGACATTTTAGCTTTGCCCTCACCAGACCCTTGAGTCACGGACCTGAATGGGTTTTCATGAAACAGATCCTGAGCCTTTTTGCAAACTGCAGAATCTAAAAACAGCCTCTGTGCTTCTTTCAGTTATGTAATTGTCTGTTTAAACTGTGGGGCTCAACAGAGTCATTGCAGCCCGCGAGTTGTCAGCCGTGGGAACCATTGAGCCATCCCCTGGGAGCTTTGCACCATGATTGATTTCTGTGGGTGTTCAGGAAGCCTGGAGGTGGTATGAGCAATGCTGCTCTGAAGAGCTGTCCACACGCTTCTCTGCTGTTACAGGTTGTATAATCTTCTGGTGACTTAAACTAAAATAAAAGAGAACGCTGCTGTTTCTCTTTCCTCCAAGAATCACCACTGCCCAGGGAACTGTCTTAAGGGGTCCTTGGCAGTTTCTTCTTGTTGAGTTCTTGGCAGGGGTAGCTCATGGCCATGTGACTTGGGCAGTTATTTGGGGACCCAGCCTTGGAAGGGCTCTGTGTTTGATTTAATGTTCTGTTGTCACTGTCTTGAAATCCTCAAAAACTGGGGGACCCATGTCTTCCTTTGACTGTGGGCCCTGCAGATTATATAGGCTGGTCCTGATCCTGAGAGCTGGCCCCAGTTCTGGACTTCAGGGCTTCCAAGATGATAAGGGAGGGAAGGATTGGGAGCTTGGGATTAGCAGAGGCAAACTATAATTTTATATATAGGATGGATAAACAATAAGGTCCTACCATATATATATAGCACAGTTATATTTAAATTCAATTTTATAACTAAATTCAATATCATGTGACAAAGCATAATGGANAAACTATAATTTTATATATAGGATGGATAAACAATAAGGTCCTACCATATATATATAGCACAGTTATATTTAAATTCAATTTTATAACTAAATTCAATATCATGTGACAAAGCATAATGGAAAAGAAAATGAAAATGAATGTATATGTATACAGACACACGAACATATTTCCAGTGAGCTGTCCACAGTAGTTGTCCTAAGTAGCCTTTTTGCTCAGAAGAAAGCTCTGTGGATCCCAGGCCCTTCTCAGGGTCTGTGTTCCACCTGAAACAAGGACTGATCATCAGTGTGTAAACCAAATCTCCACATGCGACACAACGTGCTTCCTGATCAGCAGCATTGTCAGGGTGAAGGTTAACTGTGCAGTTCATTCATTCATTCATTCATCAAATATTAAGTACCTCTGATATGCTGCTCACTGTGCTAGGAGGAGGGGGCAGCTGGTGTCTTACTTTAGGTTTCCTCCAAAACAGATCCCCGGACAGAAGATTTCAGCAGGCATGAGTTACTAGGGAGAAGATCCCAGGAAAACTGTCAGGAGGGGGGAGACGTGAGACAAGGAAATGAAGAAAGCCAGTAACGGGTGTGTTACCACGGAGGGTGCCCCATGGGCCTCTGGGGTGCAGTGCCCTTGGGGACCTCTGGAAGACCTGTAGAACAGGCCTCAGAAGTGTCCCATGAAAGGGTGTGCAGCTTGACTGTTACCTGCCCTTGTTGGATTCCATTGCTGCAAAACTCAGATACAGAGGGTAGGCATTGTTATTTAGATCTTTGCTTTATAAGTGTTCCTCTGCACAAAACTTCTGAAGGGTAAATTGAGGGAATTTTATCTCTGTAAACCACAATTTTGTATAGCTTTAACATCAACATAGTTTTCTCATTCCCTTACTTCATTTCAGGATTGATGCTGTTATATTTAAAAAAAAAAGAAAGCTCCTTTCCAGGCCACCCTGGTGGCATTGGTGGTGACCGTAGAAGGGCACCTGTGGGGCTCGTTCAGCAGGAGACCAGCTCTGCTTGCTGTGCAGTCGTTTCATACACGGCCTTGAAGCTCGCCTACAAAAACCTGTCAGCAGTTAGTGTGTCTGTGCACACATGGTGTCACAGAGTCAGCTTCCACCTTGGTCGGTGACGAGATAGCCTGATTCCACGATTGTATTTAGCAAGTTAGTTTTTCTCTGGAAACTGTTTTATACCCAGCTCAGGTTTAGGATAGAAAAACAGTCTTAAAAACAAATTCCAACAACTCCTACCATAATGAGAATTAAGTGAAAAATTTCAGTTTGCATTAAGTGTCCATTTCTTAATGAAATTGGTGAAAGTGAAGTCGCTCAGTCATGTCCGACTCCTTGTGACCCCATGGACTGTAGCTCGCCAGGCCCTCCATCCATTGGATTTCCTGGGCAAGAATACTGCAGTGGGTTGCCATTCTCTTCTGCAGGGGATCTTCCCGACCCAGGGGTCAAACCCATGTCTCCCGCACTGTGGGCAGACGCTTTACCTTCTGAGCCGCCGGGGAAGCCAATGAACTCGTGAGTCAGATTGTTTTCAGCTGAGCCTCGGACGGGGCGTCTCTCACTTCGATGCAGGTGTGAGACATCTGCGGTCGTGTATTAAAGTGCAGATTCCGCATTTCTAACAAGCTTCCAGGCAGTGCTGATACAGCTGGCCCTCTGGGGAACCAGGTCTGGAACAACCTGCTTTAGGATCCACCTTGTTTGACTGTGAGGGTAAAGCTATGCCTGGAGGAGGGACAGACCGCTTTGGGAAAAAGGCGACTTTTAGAGAGAAAGTTTCTGATTCAGAAAACCATTTTCATACTAGCATGATGACTTGTGTGGCTGTCTTCCCAGAATCAGGTGAAATGGAGTACTGTGGTGAAGGAGGAAATTCTTGGCTTTGTGAATTTGATTGGAAAACATCTGAACTGCTTCTCTTTATCTGAGGTGAGTTCCTCAAAGCTTAGAGACTCCTGAAGTAACCGAATCTGAAGTCCTTGCAGAGGACATCAAACATTCACGACTTCAAATGGAAGCCTTGCTCAAAGGTACAAAAAGCAAGGTTAAAGTTTTGAGCCGGAAGGGACCTTGATGTTAGGGAAAGAAATGGTAGAGATTACAGAAACATTTCAGGCAGTAATTGCAAAGACAGAACTCTCTTTTCCTTAGCAACAGTCTTCGCAAGGGGAGTAGAAGCTTGGAATAGCAGCATTCCCTACGGAGAAACCTATGTGCAGACAGAATCGAAAGCAATTGAAACAAATTTGCACTAATGACTTTGGGAACCAGAGTGCTCTGAGAATGAAAGAAGAGGGCTTTATTATCAGGAGTCACCTCTAGATTGCAATTCAAATGACTGTTGGGCGTGTAAATGGACACCTAGGTGGATGGTGGGAGGACTGTATAATGTGGGTGGTATTCAGTGAATTTCTTTATCTTGGACTTTGGATGAAGAAAAATCTTTCCACTGCTTCTTGCAAGCTCAAGTAGTGACAGATGGTTCTTATTTTCTTGCTGGTTTCTGTTTCCAGAGGAATAAAATAAGAATTGGTGTTCAGAATTCAGCCTAGGCAAAGATGCTTACATTTGGGTGGACAATTTAGGAACAAAAGGACATGGGCTATAATGATTAAACCAAGACTAAGAGGGGCTGTGGAAATTCACAGAGGCGAGGGCTGGACAGAAGTACTCCTGTGACCTTGGGCGGGTTATGATCCTCTTTGAGCACCAGTTTACTTTCCTATAATGATGGGAATAATGCCTCCCATTGGTGGTTTGGAGATAATGGTCCTGAAATGTTAGCAGAATATTTGGTCCATAGGTTTTCAGTAAGTGGAAGAGTTTTTTTAGAAAGATATCTTGAGATAGAGCTCATGACTAGATTTCAGGACAAACACTGGAGTTCTAGAGTTTAAACTTGAATTTTCTCAATTGAGTAGAGCAACCAAGAACAGGGATTGTAGTGACTACCAGATGTCAAGAAAGCAAGATGCTCAGGGTACTAGGACTACTGGTAACTTAACATTTTTCATAAATGTGACTAAATGCTTACAGAGCTTTTGGCATATTGAAATAAGAGGTAAGTGTGATCATTACAAAAGAGTTGTGATTATTAAAAACTTACAGAATTCCTCGGTGGTTTCAGCCCAAGGACTGTGTAAGCCCCTCTAGTTCCATTTCTTCTGATCAGCTTATAGCAGAGAGACTGTGCTCTTGCCGACCCACGGCTCCCTGGCTGCCTGCTGCGCCAGCCCCAGAGTCTCTAGGATCTACCCTGGGCATGTACTCTTTGGAGCCACTCACCCCGTGAGGTTATTGGACACCTGACAGGTAGGCAGTCGAAGTTGCTTGCAAGTTTAAAATGCTCTCCAAAGACTTATTATGAAAAAAAAAAAAAGAAAATATCTCATTAATAATTTTTATATATGGAATACATCTAAAAATGACAATTTTGGGGATACCTTCAGTTAAAATACATTTTAAAAATTAATTTTGTCTGTTTTTACTTTTCTAATATGCAACGAGAAAATTTTAAACTACACATGTGGCTGGCATTTTATTTCTGTTGGGCAGCGCCGGTCTAGTCTGCACTGGCACTTGCATAGGAGTTTCCTGAAGAGGCTTTTATCATCAAGTTCCCTGTCCCCAAAGAGAAGCAAAGCCAGACCTTGCGCTGACTCAGGGGAGCTTCCTGACTTGAAGTGCTGTTGTCCATTCTCAGCAAGTTCAGTTCAGTCGCTTAGTCGCGTCCGATTCTTTGCGACCCCATGAATCGCAGCACTCCAGGCCTCCCTGTCCATCGCCAATTCCCGGAGTTCACTTAGATTCACGTCCATAGAGTCCGTAATGCCATCCAGCCATCTCATCCTCTGTTGTCCCCTTTTCCTCCTGCTCCCAATCCCTCCCAGCATCAAAGTCTTTTCTAATGAGTCAACTTTTTGCATGAGGTGGCCAAAGTACTGGAGTTTCAGCTTTAGCATCATTCCTTCCTTCCAGAAATCCCAGGGCTGATCTCCTTCCGAATGGACTGGTTGGATCTCCTTGCAGTCCAAGGGACACTCAAGAGTCTTCTCCAACACCACAGTTCAAAAGCATCAGTTCTTCGGCGCTCAGCCTTCTTCACAGTCCAACTCTCACATCCATACATGACCACAGGAAAAACCATAGCCTTGACTAGACGGACCTTAGTCGGCAAAGTAATGTCTCTGCTTTTCAATATGCTATCTAGGTTGGTCATAACTTTTCTTCCAAGGAGTAAGCATCTTTTAATTTCATGGCTGCAGTCACCATCTGCAGTGATTTTGGAGCCCNGTCGGCAAAGTAATGTCTCTGCTTTTCAATATGCTATCTAGGTTGGTCATAATTTTTCTTCCAAGGAGTAAGTGTCTTTTAATTTCATGGTTGCAGTCACCAACTGCAGTGATTTGGGACCCCCAAAAAATAAAGTCTAACACTGTTTCCACTGTTTCCCCATACACTACTATATGTAAAATAGACGGCTAGTGGGAACCTGCTATGTAGTGCCGGGGGTTCAGCTTGACGCTCTCTGGTGACCTAGATGGGTGGGATGACGTGGGCTGGGAGGGATGTCCAAGAGGGAGGGGATATATGTATACATACAGTCAGTTCACTGTATTGGACAGCAGAAACCAACACAACTGCACCCCACTTAAAAAAATAAAACCTTATGGGAACTGCAAACCAAGAAACTACATTAGATAACACACAGAAAAAGAAAAAGAAACCTAAACACAACACTAAGAAAATATAGTCATCAAATCACAGAAGCAGGAAAGAGCGGAGGGAGAAAAAACACCTGCAAAAAACAAATCCAAAACAAAATGGTAATAGGATATACATATCATATGTATGTTAATAGATGAAAATACATGCTCCAAACAAAAGACATAGACTAGCTAATGGATACAAAAACAAGACCTGTATATATGCTGTCCACAAGGGACCCACCCACTTCATATCTAGGGATACATACAGACTGAAAGCGGATGAAAAAAGGTATTCTATACAAATGGAAATCCAAAAAAAGCTGGAGTAGCAATACAAATCAGACAAAAATAGACTTTAAAATAAAAACTGCTACAAGAGACAAGGAAGGGCACTACAGAATGAACAAGGGATCAGTACCAGAAGACGATATAACAATTTTAAACACACATGCACTCAACACAGGAGCACCTTATTATATAAGGCAAACACTAACAGCCATAAAGGAGAAATTGAAAGTAACAGTAATAGTGGAGGATNTTATCTGAATGTTGAGCTTTAAGCCAACTTTTTCACTCTCCTCTTGCACTTTCATCAAGAGGCTTTTTAGTTCCTCTTCACTTTCTGCCATAAGGGTGGTGTCATCTGCATATCTGAGGTTATTGATATTTCTCCCCGCAATCTTGATTCCAGCTTGTGCTTGTTCCAGCCAGCATTTCTCATGATGTACTCTGCATAGAAGTTAAATAAGCAGGATGACAATATACAGCCTTGACGTACTCCTTTTCCTATTTGAAACCAGTCTGTTATTCCATGTCCAGTTCTGTTGCTTCCTGACCTGAATACGGATTTCTCAAGAGCCAGGTCAGGTGGTCTGGTATTCCCATCTCTCTCAGAATTGTCCACAGTTTATTGTGATCCACACAATCAAAGACTTTGGCATAGTCAATAAAGCAGAAACAGATGTTCTTCTGGAACTCTCTTGCTTTTTCCATGATCCAGCAGATGTTGGCAATTTGATCTCTGAAGTTCACGGTTCACGTATTGCTGAAGCCTGTCCTGGAGAATTTTGAGCATTACTTTACTAGCATGTGTGATGAGTGCAGTTGTGCGGTAGTTTGAGCATTCTTTGGCATTGCCTGTCTTTGGGATTGGAATGAAAACTGACCTTTTCCAGTCCTGTGGCCTCTGCTCAGTTTTCCCAATTTGCTGGGAACCCTAATTGTGCAGATGAACTATTTTCCTATTTTTACATCATTGACATTCACATTTTTCTTAATGTTATTCTCAGTCAACCTTTATAACTCTTATTTAAAAGGCAATGTTTTATCTGAAGGTATGTGTGAAACACATTCTCTTCCTCTTGAGACAAACACAATAAAAGGGTATCGAAATAAAGGAAAAGTCACATACTACACTTTGGTCAACATTTATCTTGCTATAAAAAGAGAAGGAAGAGAAGAAATGTGTAGCAGAAATGTGATGGCCTCAATTGCATCAATTAAATGGCCTCCCAGTTACTGGTTCTTTTTCTTCATGGAATCAGAAATCAACAAAGTAAATTTATCCTTTCTGGTTTGAAGTTATCAGAGAGTTATTGCAAAGAAGCTTGAGTCCTATTTCTGCAGCAGAACTAATGTGAGAGGAGAATGGTAAATTAAATAAGGGCATGATGATTTAGCCAGCTGCTTCAGTGCCCTGAATGATTACTTGTAGGATGCAAAAAATGTAGGGCTTTGTGCTATTAAATAGAGTTATGGTTTTCAACTCGGAAGAAATATTGTGATGTGGCTGAGCACTCATATTAATGGGATATTTTTGGTCACTCATTTGTCCTTAGCTTATCTCAGCTTCAGATATGGGAATGATTAACACTGCAGTCTAATCATGAGGAGTAGGAGGGATGGCATGTCGATAAATTGGAATTGAAGAACAGCTTACGAATTCCTTCACTAGCGTATCATTGTGTTCCTGGATTTTGATTTAACACTTTATTTCTCTTTCTCGAAGGCCATCTGTGGAAATGGTAGAGAGCTTTTTAACTCTCATTCAACCTTTGGTAAATCCTCCACGTTGAGAGGGGCATCATGGAGCCTATAATTAATTTCCTGAGAGAACATTAAGATTTTAAAAGTGCTTCATATGATTGGTCTATCCTCTTATGTGCTGTGGGCGAAGAATATATATTACCAGTGGGACTCAATTAATAAGCATTAGTGAATGTTGGATACTTTAACTTTCTTAAGAAATACCAAAGTAGTCTCTGCTCCTTTTGGTTTGTTTTGTTTCTTTTTATGCGGTAGTTTCCAGGTCATGTTCACAAATGCTCAGACTCATAACTGGGGAAATACATTGATCTACCCTGGGAAAAGAAGAATTGTAAAAATGGAATTTTTGGACTTGCAGACACTGGGGGAGAAGGGGGCAGTGAGATGAATTGAGAGAGTAGCGCTGACGTATACACCCGACTGTGTGTAAGGTAGACGACTACTGGGAAGCTGCTGTGTAGCACAGGGAGCCCAGCTCGGTGCTCTGTGATGACCCGGAGGGGTGGCACAGAGGTGAGCGTCGGACGGAGGCTCCAGGGGGAGAGGATGTATGTATACTTGATGCTGATTCATGTTGCTGTATAACAGAAACTAACCCAGCATTGTAAAAGAATTATACGCCAATTAAAAAATAAATGAAAAAAAATGGAAGTGTGTTTACCTTCCCACAGTGTAGTCATCCTCATCCTAAGGTTTTCCTCGGTAATTGTGGTAGAAAGTTTCACTCATTCATTCATTCAGTAAGCATTTGTTAAACACTTAAGGTGTAAAAATATTGTGTACGGCGATGAGAACAAACCTGAAGGACAGTAGTTTGAGTTGTTGTTTAGTTGCTAAATCTTGTTCGACTCTTTTTGAGACCCAACGGACTCCTCTGCCAGATTCCTCTGTCCGTGGAACTTTCCAGGCAAGAATACTGGAGTGGGTTGCCATTTCCTTCTCCAGAGGAGCTTCCTGACCCAGGGATCAAACCTGAGTGCCCTGCTTGGCCGACAGATTCTTTAGCGCCGAGCCACCTGGGAAGCTTTGGTTCCAAATTGGCCTTTCCACTGTCCCCGTCTCTGCGGGATACTGAGAAGCATGTTCATTAGTACGACATCGACTGCTTCTCTCACCCTTGAACCTCAGATGGGAGACTCACTGAAGTCTAGGAGAAAGTTGTACTCTGATGTTTACAATTTCAATCTATCTAGTCTTTTCAGACTTTCTTGAATTTATTTGAAATTATTCTCAGTCTTGAAACATTAGGTTATCTTTATAAGAAGTGATTTTCATCTTGACAGCATCCTTAACTTTCTGAGAGAAATGAAAAACATTTGTGTGCCAAACCCCAGGTTTTCAGATTTTTATTTTTCTAGACAATTGATGCAGTATATAAAACTTTTGGAATTATAATTTGTTATATTGCATCTTATCTCTTGCTCTTGTTGGTTCCTGCTCTCCATTGCATTAACCTTCATCTATTTACATTTCAGTCATTTTGTTTATCTGTTGTTTAATCCATTCATCTGGATAATTCCTGTCAAACTCAACTACAATAACTGATATAGAATATATTACATAAAAGTCATTATGGGTAGAAGGGAAAGAATGGTATCCTGATTTTGACCTTCATTCAACGTTCTTAAACGACTCTCCCTCAGTGACTGGATGACAAGCATTCCAAAAGCGACTTACTGGGAGAGGCCGTCGCAGTTTTCCTCTCTTCACTCTCGATGCTCCAGAGTTGGATGCCAGCTTGTCATTACAGTTATACTGTGTTTCAGATTCCTAAAAATCCTTGTCAAAAGGAAATCATTCATTGGTTTTCAGACCAAATGATTTTGTTTCTTTAACCTTTCTGATGCTAGTTTTCAATTTTGAAGTCATTTCCTTTTTTACACTACACGTGNCAGCTTGTCATTACAGTTATACTGTGTTTCAGATTCCTAAAAATCCTTGTCAAAAGGAAATCATTCATTGGTTTTCAGACCAAATGATTTTGTTTCTTTAACCTTTCTGATGCTAGTTTTCAATTTTGAAGTCATTTCCTTTTTTACACTACACGTGAAATCCATTAGCACGTTCATTTCCTCTACATTCAAAATATGCACCAAATTGACCAGTTTTCCCAGTGTTAGCTGTTAACCAGCACTCATCTGGACTCCTGGGGCAGCCTGCTAATTGGTTTCTCTGTTTCGCTCTTGCCTTGGTACAGTCAGTTCTCCAAATAGCGGTTTCCTTTAAAACTTAAGTCTGACTGTGTAACTCTGCTGCTTAAAGGGTCTCCATTGGCTTCTTACTTCACTGAGAATCAGGCTTAGTCAATGTCCGTGAATAATCTGGCTTCCTCTTGCTGATGTCTCCTCCTTTTAGTGGCCCGCTGCTCCCTCTGCTGTGTTCCAGCTATGTTACCCTCCTCAGCCTTGTAAACCACATGCTCTGCTCAGGGCTTTCTGCATCTGTGGATGCCTCCTCCTGGAGTCCTCTCCCTCCAGACCTTCGGAGGGCTCACTCCCCCACTTCTCTTCAGATTAATGACACCCCCAGTGGAAGCCTCCATCTAGCAAAACAAGAGAAACTTCACCCTTGTCTTCTCCTCCTCCTGATAGAAATCCAATAAATATTTTTTGAATGAATGAAACAACTATTTTTCATAGAAGGCATTTAATTTCTCGTTCTATTTGTGGGAATAAATAAAGAACATGTATATTTTTGAGATTAGTTCTTTGTCAGTTGCTTCCTTTGCTATTATTTTCTCCCATTCTGTAGGCTGTCTTTTCACCTTGCTTATAGTTTCCTTTGTTGTGCAG
>SJYV01053816.1:0-23171 GCA_006410875.1 Neotragus pygmaeus
TAATTTCATGGCTGCAGTCACCATCTGCAGTGATTTTGGAGCTCAAAAATATAAAGTCTGACACTGTTTCCACTGTTTCCCCATCTATTTCCCATGAAGTGATGAGACCGGATGCCATGATCTTCATTTTCTGAATGTTGAGCTTTAAGCCAACTTTTTCACTCTCCTCTTTCACTTTCATCAAGAGTAAGCTTATCCCTTTTCACCTGGGTCCCTCTGGAAATTTCCTCAGGCTGTTTAAGAATGGATTTTAAAGTCATTTTGAGGGTTTCCACCTGTTCCTTTGTTTTTTTCTGCATTTCTTTCTTTAGCTCATGTTCTCTACCATAATAGACTGTTTGAGCCAGTTGCAACAGATTATCTAAAGACTGATTTGGTCCATATGCCTGTTTTAATAGCTTGCAATGGATATCTGGAGCCGATTGAGTGAGAAATCTTTTAAGATCACTCTCCCCTCTTCACTTTCATGATCAATCTCAGTGAATCTGCAAAGGGCTTCTCTCAGTCTATCTAGGAATTTACCAGGAGCTTCCTTTTCCTCCTGTTCTATGTTTGCCAATTTAGCATAGTTTAACGTCTTAGCATGCACTTGCCTGAGTCCTTCAAATGTACATCTGACAAAAAGACTCTGATCCTGTCTTCCTTTAGCTTTGGTATAGTCCCAGTCTGGTTCAATAGTTGGAACCACCTGATTCTTAGTGGAGAGGGCAGCTATCTTGTTTTCCCTCTTTCCTACTGATTCATTACTAAGCCATTCATCTGCATAAGCAACCACCTTTCCCAAAACTTGACTTTTTGAGTGGGGAGTCAGCATTTGTCCCAAGATATGCATTATATCCTTCAAGTAAGGTCATAAAGCAGAGTAACACCTTTATGTTTGTGAAAAGTTCTAATATCTTTTCTGGGTCCTCTAAATAGTCTCAACCACAATAGATACTGTTTGAATTTCTACTGAGACTGAGGCAACCCCTACTGGAGGGGTGCCCTGAGTCTCAGCCTGTTCAGTTGGGGGCCCCTGATACAGGGGCAAAGTAGGAAGACAGGAAAGAGCTGAAGGTTTCACACCCAAATCTATACCCTTAGGACATAGTCTGGCATATCTCGAAGAGATAAAAAGTGCAACACATATGCTACTTCTACCCATTTCCCTTTCTTTCTACAGAACCAGTCTAATTGTAAAACAGTGTTATAATTAAGAGACTCTCCAACCAGCCACCATTTGCCATCCTCCAGTGGATACTGTGGCCATGCAGTATCACATAGGGAGACCAGGTGTGCTTTATTTAAGCTCTGGGGATCAAATATATCCCAGTTTTTCTGGATAGAGTTAAAAGGAGCAAGCCTGGAATTGTTAGCTCCCATCTGTAAGAGAGAAAGAAGCGACCAGTGCCACTCTTCTACCAGAGGTGTCCCTCTCTACTCTAGATGGTGGTGGAGACAGACTTTACATGAAAGCTTCCCTTCCCTGGTCACACTTAGTCTGTCCCTTATTGACACAGGCACCATACTCATCCCTCCCAGTTCTACCACAGAGGTGGGGTGATGTGCCAGGGGTAGACATGATGGTATCCCAGACTGATGTCCAGTTTCTCACCATTAAAACCTTGCTTGCCTCTGATGCCACCCAGGATGGAATCAGAGTAAACTTCCAGAATGCCTCCCAAGCTAAGACCATTGGGGAAAACATTTGTCATCTGAGTGCCTGTGTATGACCCTGAGTATATTCCTGACCACAATAAGACCCGTGGGAACATAAAACTGAGATGTCCCTTCCAAGCATTGCCACACCAGTATAAGCAATATAAAAAGAGAAGGTGAAGGGCTGGCCAGTGAAAAAGGGATAGAACCAGTCCTTCCAGTTAATTCCCACAGATTCCACAGAAATAATATCTAAGAAGTTGGGACAAAAGCCACTGGAAAGCCTCCTCTGGTCCACTAAGAGCTACCATTACCAAAGGAGGAAACTCATTGAACTTTCAATCTGAGTAACCTTTAACCTCAGAGATGCTCTTGAAGCTAGAGCTCCATTTAGCTTCTGAATTTTTGATTCCTAGCAAGGGTAGGTGTTTCCTGACTACCAATCCAAGTTTAGGACCTAAGTAATAGTACACAATAACAGCATAGATCACAAGTCTCTTGAAAGTCTATGATCCAACAGATTAGGTTAGTACCTCTAATTCCCAAGAAGTTATGAAACTGTCAAAGAGACCAGAAAGTTTGACTGAGAAAGCAGAGTTCAGTCCACACGATTTGCCCACTTCTGATCGAACCCTGAAGGAGATGTTGGGTTCCTCTTGGCATTGGCAAGTCAGTATAAATCCCCGAAAGGTTTCTGCCATAAGCCATATGAGATCACCGTGGAATTGCAGAGCAGGGCTCCTCACTTGCTTCTCTCAGGGTGTTTCATTCAGTCATGCAAGCACACCATAGAGTTAGTAAAGTACAGCAGAAAACGTGTTTACAAGGAGAACAAAGAGCTAGAACTTAGAGCATTCTTATCTTCTCCTGAAGAATCCTGGACAAGATCCCAAGATGAAAGGTCATTGCTGAACCATGAAAGACACTGTGATTCCTGGCCTCCAGAGGAGAATTCAATCCATGCAGAGACAAGGATTGATGGCTCAGAGCTTTTGTGTTATACAGTTTTATTAAAGTATAAAAGGGATATTAAAAGCTTCTGACATAGACATCAGAAGAGGGCAGAAAAAGTACCCCTTTGATAGTGTTAGCTATGGAGTTATATACTTTTTAATTAGGTATTACAATGAATCAAAAGAATGTCTCAAGTTTGTGAAAATTCTACCAGGCCCACTCCCACAATTTACCTTTTAGGATAACAAGATTAGAATTTAACAATAGAAAGAGCCTACAAGACTCACTCCATTAATATACATTCTATAATATCAGGATTAGTCAGAAGGTTTTCAGAAAGGAGAAACTGTTGCCAAGCAGGATACATTGTTGTTGTATAATCCCTAGTACATAGTTTAAACTGAGTTGTGTAATTGACTAAGACTATGAATGTAAGAGTTGGATTGTGAAGAAGGCTGAGCGATGAAGAATTGATGCTTTTGAACTGTGGTGTTGGAGAAGACTCTTTAGAGTCCCTTGGACTGCAAGGAGATCCAACCAGTCCATTCTGAACGAGATCAGCCCTGAAATTTCTTTGGAAAGAATGATGCTAAAGCTGAAAATCCGTACTTTGGCCACCTCATGCGAAGAGTTGACTCATTGGAAAAGACTCTGATGCTGGGAGGGACTGAAGGCAGGAGTAGATGGGGACAACCGAGGATGAGATGGCTGGATGGCATCAGTGACTCGATGGACATGACTCTGAGTGAACTCCGGGAGTTGGTGTTGGACAGGGAGGCCTGGCATGCTCCTATTCATGGGGTCACAAAGAGTCAGACACGACTGGGCGACTGAACTGAACTGAACTGAAGGAATGTAGACAAAAAAGTTTTTGCCTTTTCCTCCACCTTGAGAATTCCAGAAGAGAGCCTTCGAGAGGTCCTCTCTCTTGAAGCTTCCTCCTTCGAGAGCCCCAGACCCTTTTCTTCTCCTTGGGGACACTGGACTTCTTATCAATCTGCCTAGGAATTGACACTCTCAGTACTGCCCAAGAGAAAGCAGGCTGCCAAAGTGTATCTGAGAGGGCTGGGTGCCATACTGTGGTCAACTCAATGAGGTGACCTTGCATCTCAAAGAGGCCCCAAGCAAGGAGTTGTGGGCCACTCCCTTGCTTCAGAAATCCCAAAGTGAGGAACAAAGCTAGCTCTGTCAGAAAAAAAAAACAACAGCAATCTGTGCCTGTGTATGACCCTGAGTATATTCCTGACCACAATAAGACCCGTGGGAACATAAAACTGAGATGTCCCTTCCAAGCATTGCCACACCAGTATAAGCAATATAAAAAGAGAAGGTGAAGGGCTGGCCAGTGAAAAAGGGATAGAACCAGTCCTTCCAGTTAATTCCCACAGATTCCACAGAAATAATATCTAAGAAGTTGGGACAAAAGCCACTGGAAAGCCTCCTCTGGTCCACTAAGAGCTACCATTACCATGGATGTTCAAGCAGTTGCTAGGCTGCACTGCATTAAGACTCTCCAAGAAAAAAATGTGAATTTTGCCCTCTATGCATGGTTTCTAGAATTGAAACACAGGGTGTGTCACTGCTATATCCAAAAAATGTTATAGACAAACCTAGGCTCACTAGCTGTCTCCTGCAGAGGAAACATGACAGAACAGCTGTTTGGAGGTTGCTTTGACTTTCCCTTGGAGTGAGGCCCTTGGGTGCAGGGCCTCAGGGGCCATTGCCACTGAAAAATGACCTCCAAGCAAGTGCTTTCAAGCAGTGTGTGACTCTCTGCACACAGGAATCTAGGAAAGCTCTCCTTCTTAAAGGAAAGAAAGGCATCCAGAGAGTGCTTTTCAGGCCTCTATCTTGCAGCAGTGCTTTCTTTTCTCAGAAGTCAGATATCCAGGCCTGCCCTGAGGGCTTCAATTTCAGAGTCAGGGCTGTATGTCTCCATGCACTTTCCGAGCCTTCAAATACATTCCTAGGTCATAGCAGTACTGCCTATGAGGAAGCCGGTTACCGGAGTGTGTTTGAAAGGGCTGGGTGCCATACTCATGTCACCTCTTCAAAGTCATCAAGCACTGCGAGAACTCAGAGTTCCTCACCAAGACTCCACTGGAATCCTGCATCCCCTGCTGCAAATCTAGAAGAACACTGATTTCCTGCTGCACTTCTAGAGGATCCCAGAGTCCCTTGCGGCAATACTCGAGGAAACCCTGAATTTCCAGCAACAACTATAGAGGAACCCTGAGTTTTTGCAGCAACTTGAGAGGAAGGCCTGATTGCCCTGCAGCAACTCAGCAGCAATCTGTAGTTCACCCAGGCAACTGGAAAGGAGGCTTAACTCCCTTTTTGCAACTTGAGAGTTTCCCCTAGATACCTGTCACAACTCGAGAGGAATCACGAGCTACCCCCCACAACTCGAGATGAGGCCTGAATTTCCTGAAGAACTTCAAGAGGAATCCCAAGTTTATCCTCACAATAGGAAAGGAGACCTGACGCCCTAGGGCAACTAGAGTGGTTCCCTGAGATCCCTGTCACAACTCTAGAGGAACCCTGAAACATGGAGCTTCCCACCACAATTTGAGAAATACCACCAGATCCACCCTCAACCCAAACTGAAGCGGCATTTTACTGCAATGACATGACAGCAATCCCAAGTTCCCCTTCACAAATGGGAAGAAGACTTGACTCACTGTTGGCAAAACAGAGATTCCCTGTATCCCCTTCACAACTCAAGAGGAGCTCAAAGCTTAACGCTGCAACTCAAAAGATACCACACGATTCCTCAAACGGAAATGAGGCCCGGTTTCTCTGTAACAATTCGAGAGTAATCCCAAATTCCCCCAGGCAACTAGAAAGGAAGCTTCACTCCCTTTTTGCAACTGCAGAGGTTCCACCTGATCCCTGTTGCAACTCGTGAGGAACCCTGAGTTCCTGCTGCAACTTGAGAAAAATGACAAGATCACCCTTCAACATGAAATTAGGTGGGATTTCATTGCAGTGATTCGAAAGCAATCCTGAGTTCCCCCTCACAACATGAAAGGAGGCTTGGCTCGACAGGTTCCCCAGATCCCCATCACAATTTGAGAGGAACCCTGAATTTCCTGATGTAACAGGAGATAAGCCAGGAGATCCCACCTCAACTCAAGATGAAGCCTGATTTCCCTGCAGCAACTCGAGAGCAATCCCAAGGCTTGACTCCCTTTTGCAACTTGAGAAGTTTCCCCAGATCCCCATCACACCTCCAGAGAAACCCTGAGTTTCCCACAGAAACTCAAGAAGAACACCCAGTTCCTATCCACCCCTGCTCCTACTAGATAGTGGTCTCGAGTTACCCCTTGCAACTTGAAAGGAGGCTTGACTTGCTTTTTTCAACTCGACAGGTTCCCACACATCACCATCACAACTAGAGAGGATCCCTGAGCTTTTCCCCACAACTAGAGATAAACCATAAGATCCCATCTCAACCCAAGATGAGGCATGATTCCACTGCTGCTACACATGAGCAATCCCGGTCCCAGGCAATTGGAAAGGAGGCATGACTCTGTTTTTGCAACTCGAGAGGTTCACCCAGATCCCCATCAAAACTCGAGAGTAATCATGGATTTCCAGCCACAACTCACAAAGAACACCGTGTTTCCAACCACATCTCAAGATGATGCCTGAAACTCCTGCTTTGACTCTAGAAGAATCCCGAGTTCCCCCATGCAACACGAAAGGAGGCCTGACTCCCCTAAGGCAAATGGAAAAGTTCCCTGAGATCCCTGTCGCAACTTGAGGAACCCTGAGATCTCTGTCAAAACTTGAGAGGAACCCTGAGTTGCCTGCCTCAACAGGACATGAAGCTGGATTCTTATGCAGCACCTCAAGAGGAATCCCGAGTTTCCCCCAGGCAACTGGAAAGGAGGCTGGACTCCCATTTTGCAACTCGAGAGATTCTCCCAGATCCCCGTTGCAAGTGGAGAGTAATCCCGAGCTTCCTGCTGCAACTCGAGAAGAAACATGAGATCCATCCTGAACCCGAAATGAGACCCCATTCCCATTCAGCAATTCGAGAGCATTCCAGAGTTTCCCATCGCAACACGAAAGGAGGCTTAACTACCCTTTTGCAACTCGATACATTCCCCGGATCCCCATAGCAAATCAAGGTGAAACCTGACCATCATGACACAACTCAAGAAAAACCACAAGATCCCCCTCAACCTGAGATGAGGCCCATTTTCCCTTCAGCGACTTGAAAGCAATTCCAAGTTCCCCATTGCAACTTGAAGGGAGGCTTGACTCCCTTTTTGCAACTCGAGGGCTTCCTCCAGATCCCTGTCACAACTCAAGAGGGACCCCGAGTTTCTTGCCACAATTTGAGAACTCCACATTCCACATCACAGCTTGAGATGAGGCCTGATTTCTGTGCTTCGACTTGAAGAGAATCTCGAGTTTCAATTCACAACTCAAAGGGAGACCTGACTCCCCTGAGACAAATCAAATGGTCCCCTGAGATCCCCATCGCAGCTCATAAAAACCCCAAGATTCCCATCGCAACTCGATAGGAACCTCAGGAATCCTGTTACAACTCGAGAAAGGACCCAAGTCTCCTGCCTCACCTTGAGATGAGTCTTGATTCCCTTGCAAAACCTCGAAAGGAATCCCGAGTTCCCCCTCACAGTTAGAAAGGAGACCTGAATCCCATGAGGCAACTTGACATGTTCCCTGAGATCCCCGTCACAACTCGAGATAAATGCCTTGGTCCCCACCTCATGTCGAGATGAGGAGCGATTCCCCTGCTTCAACTAGAGAGGAATCATGACTCTCCACTCTCACCTCAAGAAGAGGCCTGTCTCACATACTCCAACTTGAGAGGAACACCAAGGTTCCCACCACAAGTCGAAAGGACATCGAGTTTCCCACTGCAATTCAAGATGAGGCCCTATTCCCCTGCAGCCAAGAGAGAGGAATCCTGAGGCGGCCCTTACAATTCGAATGGAAGTCTGAGGTTCCCTGAGATCCCATTGCAACCAGAGAGGAAACCTGAGCTTCCTGCCACAACTCAAGAAAAACCACGAGATCCCACCCTCAATGTGAGATGAGGCCCCATTCCCCTACAGCACCTCCAGAGTAACCCTGAGTTCCTTCTTGCAACTTGAAAGGAGGCTTGACTCCCTTTATGAAACTCCAGAGGTTTCCCGGTACACATGGCAACTCAAGAAGAACCCTGACTTTCCCACTGCAACTCAAGATGTGGCCCAATTACCCTGCAGTGACTCCAGAGGAATCACAAGGGGCACTTTGCAACTCGAAAGGAGGCCTGACTCCACTGTGGCAACATAAGAGGTTTACTGAGGTCCCCATTGCAACTCGGGAGGAACTCTGACCTTCCAGCCAAAACTCGAGAAAAATCATGAGATTTTTCTCCTCAACATGAGATGAGGCCTGATTCCCTTGTGGCACCTCGAGCTGCTGCTGCTAAGTTGTTTCAGTCATGTCCAACTCTGTGTGACCTCATAGATGGTAGCCCACCAGGCTCCCCCGTCCCTGGGATTCTCCAGGCAAGAATACTGGAGTGGGTTGCCATTTCGTTCTCCAATACATGAAAGTGAAAAGTGAAAGTGAAGTCACTCAGTCATGTCCGACCCTCAGAGATCCCACGGACTGCCGCCTACCAGGCTCCTCCATCCATGGGATTTTCCAGACAAGAGTACTGGAGTGGGTTGCCATTGTCTTCTCCCGGCACCTCGAGAGAAACCCTGAATTCCTTCTCAAAACTTTAACGGTGGTTTGACTCTCTTTATTCAACTCCCGAGGGGTCCCAAGTTTTGCACCCCAACTCGAGAAGAGCCTAGTGTTCCCCACCTCATCTTGAGATGAGGGCCGATTCCCCTGCTTCAACTCTAGACGAATCCCGACTTTCCCCTCGCACCTCAAGAGGAGGCTGTCTCACCTATTGCAATTGGAGAGCAACCCCACGATTAATACCACAAGTGGAAAGGATTCTGAGTATCCATCCAACTCGACATAAGTCTTGATTCCCCAGCAGTGACTTGAATGGAACCCTGAGTTTTCAATCGTAACAGTAAGGGAAGTCTGTCTCCCATGTTGCACCTGTAAAAAAAAGCCTGAGTTTCCTGCCTCAACTCCAGAGGAGGCCTGACACCCCTTTTACAACTTGAGAGGAAAGCGAAGTTCCATGCCTCAGTACAAGACGAGTCCTGACTCCCCTGTTGAAATTTGAAAGGAACTCCGAAATCCCTGTCCCAACAGGAAAGGAACACTGAGGTTCCCTCTTCAATTCGAGATGAAGCCCTATCCCCTTGCAGCAACTCGAGAAGAATCCCGAGGTACCCCTTGCAACTCGAAAGGAGGCCTTACTCCACTGTGTCAACACGAGAGGTTCCCTGAGATCCTGGTCACAAGAGGAACCCTGAGCTTCCAGCCACAACTCAAGAAAAATCACGAGATTCCTCCCTGAATGCGAGATGAGGCCCAGTTTGTCTGCAGCAACTCAAGAGCAATCCCGAGTTCCCTCTTGAAACTTGAAAGGAGGCTTGACTCCCTTTATGCAACTCCAGAGGTTCCCCTAAGATACCCATCACAACTAGAGGGGAGCCAAAGTTTCCCACTCCAATTTGAGAAAAGCCCTCTGTTCCATACCTCATTTTGAGATGAGGGCCTATTCCCCAACTACAACTCGAGAGGAATCCCGACTTTCCTCTCACACCTCAAGAATGAGGCCTGTCTCACTAATTGCAACTTGAGAGGAACACCGAGGATTCTGTCACAAGTGAAAAGGACACTGAATTCCCTCTCAACTCAAGATAAGGCCTGATGCCCCTGCAGAGACTTGAAAGGAATCCTGAGGTTCCCTTAGCAATTCAAAAGGTGGCCTGACTCCCCTGAGTCTACCCAAGTGGTACTCTGAGATCCCCGTTGCAACTCGAGAGGAAACCCAAGTTTCTGCCTGCAACTTGAGAAAAATGACAATATCCCCTCTTAACCCGAGATGAAGCCAGATTCCACTGAAGCAACATAGTGCAATGCTCATTTCCACCTCACAACTGGAAACAAGGCTTCACTCTCTGTTTGCAAGTAGAGACGTTGCCTCAGATTCCCGTCACAACTTGAGAGGAAGCCCAAGTTTTCAACCACAACTCGAGGGGTATTCTGAGTTTCTGGCCACAATCCAAGAATAACCACGTGCTCCCACCAAATCTCAAGATGAAGGCCAATTTCCCGTTTTGACACTACAGGAACCCCAAGATCCCCCTTGCAATGTGAAAGGAGGCACGAATCCTCTGAGGCAACACGAGCAGTATCCTGAGAACCCCATTACAACTCAAGAGGAATCCTGAGATACTCGCCGCAACTCAAGAACCCGAGATTTCCACCTCAACTTGAGATGAGGCCAGGTTCCACTGCAGCAACACGAGAGGAAACACCAGTTCCCCATTGCATCTCAAAAACAGGCCTGACTTACCTGAGGCAACAGGACAGGTTCCCTCCGATACCCGTCAATACTTGAGAAGAAGCCAGAACTTCCTGCTGAAAATGAAGAAAAAACATAAGATAGATTCACCTCTCATCGTGGAGGCCCAATTCCCCTGCAGGGCCATGAGACCAATGCTGAGTTCCCTCTCGCAACTTGAAAGGAGATTTTATTTCCTTTATGAAACTCATGAGGTTCCCTGAGATACCTGTCACAACTCATAAGGAACACCGAGTTTCCTGCTGCAACTCAAGATTAGGCACTATTCCCCTGTAGCAAATCGAGAGCAATCCCAAGAGGCCCCTTGCAACTTGAAAGGAGATCTGATTCCACTGTGGAAACATGAGAGGTTCCCTGAGGTCCACATCACAACTCGAGAGGAACGCCAAGCTTCCTGCTCCAGCTCAAGAAAAATCACAAGATTCATCCACAACACGAGATGAGGCCCGATTCCCTTGAAGTACCTTGAGAGCAATCTGGAGTTTTCTCTCGAAACTTAAAATGTGGCTTGACTCCCTTTATGCAACACCAGAGGTTCACCGAGATACCTGTTGCAACTCGAGAGGAACCCTGATTTGCACTGTAACTGGAGAAGAGCCCCATGTTCCCCCACCTCATCTCGAGATGAGGGCTGATTCCCTTTCTTCAAATCCAGAGGAATCCCGACTTTCCCTTCGAACCTCAAGAGGAGGCTTGTCTCACCTATTGCAACTTAAGAGGAACCCCAAGGTGCCTGCCACAAGTCAAAAGGTCACCGAGATCCCCCTCAACTCGAGATAAGGCCTGATTGCCCTGCAGTGACTCGAATGGAACCCCCAGTTTCTCCTCACAACACAAAGGGTGGTCTGACTCTGCTGTTGAATCTCTAGAAAAATCCCCAGCTCCCTGCCTCAATTGGACAGGAGACCTGACACCCCTTTTACAACTCGAGAGAAAAGTGGAGTTCCATGCTTCAACAAACATGAGGCCTGACTTCCCTGTTGAAACATGATAGGAACCCCGAGATCCCTGTCATAACTGGAGAAGAACCCTGAGTTTCATAACTCAACTCGAGATGAGGTCCTATTTTCCTGCAAGAGGAATCCCTAGGGGCCTCTTGCAACTTGAAAGGAATCCTGACCCCACTGTAGCAACACAAGAAGTTCCCTGAGGTCCCATTAGCAACTGGAGAGTAACCCTGAGTTTCTTGCAGCAACTCGAGAAAAGTGAGTTTACTCAAAAAAATGAGATTACCCCTTCAATGTGAGATTAGGCACAATTTGTTGGCAGCACCTTGAGAGCAATCCTGAGTTCCCTCTCCAAACTTGAAAGGATGCTTGACTCCCTTTATGCAAGTCCTGATGTTCCCCAAGATACCCGTCATAACTCAAAAGGAACCCCATATTTTATGCCACAACTCGAGAAGAGCCCCATGTTCCCCACATCATCACAACATGAGGGATAATTCTGCTTCGACTTTAGTGGAATCTCAACTTTCCCCTTGCACCTCAAGAGTAGTCCTATCTCAACTATTGCAACTCGAGAGGAACCCCCAGATTAATGTCACAAGTGGAAAGGACTCCGAGTACCCTCTCAACTTGAGATAAGGCCTGATTGCCCTGCAGTGACTCGAATGGAACCACTAGTTTCCCCTCGTAACAGGAAGAGAAGTCTGCTGCACCTGAAGAGAAAGCCAGAGTTCCCTGCCTCAACTCGACAGGAGGCCTGACACCCCTATTACAACTTTAGAGGAAAGCGGACTTCCATGACTCAACACGAAACGAGTCCTGACTCCCCTGTTGAAACTCGATAGGAATCCTGAGATCCCTATCGCAACTGGAGAGAAACCCTGAGTTTCCTGCCACAGCTCGAGATGAATCCCTATTCCATTGCAGCAACTTGACAGGAATCCTGAGGTACCCATTGCAACTCGGAAGGAGGGCTTCCTCCACTGTGGGAATATGAGAGGTTCCCTAAGTTCCCAGTCACAACTGAAGAGGAACCTCATGTTTCCAGTAACAACTCGAGAAAAACGAAGGGATTGCCCTCTCAATGTAAGATGAGCCCCAGTTCGTCTGTAGCACCTCGAGAGCAATCCCGAGTTCCCTCTCAAAACCTGAAAGGAGGCTTGACTCCCTTTATGCAACTCCAGAGGTTCCCCAAGATACCCATTGCAACTCAAGAGGAATCCCAAGTTTCCTGCTGCAACTCGAGAAGAACCCAGTGTTACGCACCTCATCTTGAGATAAGGGCCAATTCCCCTGCTTCAATTTAACAGAAGTCCCGACTTTCCACTCTCACCTTCAGAGGAGGCTTGTCTCACTTATTGCAAATCAAGAGAAACACAGAGGATCCTGCCACAAGTTGAAAAGACACTGATTTCCCTCTCATCTCGAGATAAGGCCTGATTCCCCTGCAACAAATGGAATGGAACTCCGAGCTTCCCCTCACAACACGAAGGGCGGCTTGACTCCCCTATTTCACCTCTAGAAAAAGCCTGAGTTCCCCATCTCAACTCAACAGGAGGCCTGACATCCATTTACAACTCTCGAGGAAAGTGGACTTCCATGCCTCAACAGGAGACGATGCCTGACTCCCTTGTTTGAAACTCGGTAGGTACCCTGAGATACCTGCACAACCGGAAAAGAACCCTGAGTTTCCCTCCTCAACACGAGATGAGGCCCTATTCTCCTGCAGCGACTCTAGAGGAATCATGAGGTGCCCCTCGTAACTCAAAAGAAGTCCTGACCTCCCTGAAGTAACCCAAATGGTACCCTGAGAACCCCTTCACAACTCAAGAGGAACCCCAAGCTTCCTCCCACAACTCAAGAAAAATTACAAAATTGCCCCTCAACCTGAGATGAAGCCAGATTCCACTGCAGTGACTAGACTGCAATGCCAATTTCTACTTGGCAACTTGAAATGAGGCTTGACTCTCTATTTGCAACTAGAGAGGTTGCCTCAGATCCCCATCACAATTTGAGAGGAAGCTCAAGTTTCCCAATGCATCTCAAGAGGTACCCCGAGGTTCCTGCCACAATTCAAGAAGAACACCATGTTTCCACCAAATATTGAGAAGAAGGCCAATTCCTCTGCTATGACACAAGAGGGATCCTGAGATCCTCCTCACAACTCGAAAGAAGGCATGACTACACCGAGGCAACCCAGGTGGTACCCTGAGATCTCCATTGCAACTCGAGAGGAATACCGAGATACTCACCACAACTTGACAGGAACATCGAGTTTCCCATCTCAAGTCGGGAAGAGACCAGATTCCCCTGCAGGGATTTGAGAGGAAAGCACAGTTCCACACTGCAACTCGAAAAAAAGGCCTGACAACCTGAGGCAACAAGATAGGTTCCCTCAGATCCCCGTCACAACTCAAGAGGAAGCCACAGCTTCCCTCTACAATGGAGAAAAACCATGAGATTCACTCCTTATCGTGAGATGAGGCCCAATTCCTCTGCAGTGCCTCAAGAGCAATCCTGGGTTCCCTCTCAAAACTTTAAAGGAGGCTTGAATTTCTTTATGCAACTCCAGAAGTTCCCTGAGTTACCCATCACAACTTGAGTGGAATCCCGTTTCTTGCTGCAACCTAAGAAGAACCCAGTGTGCCCCACCTCATCTCGAAATGAAGGCTGATTTCCCTGCTTAAATTTGGGAGGAGTCCCGACTTTCCACTCTCACCTCAAGAAGAGGCCTGTTGCACCTACTGCAACTCAAGAAGAACCCTGACGTTCCTGCTGCAAGTTGAAAGGACACCGAGTATCCTGCCACAACTGGAGATGAGGTCCTATTCTTTTGCAGCAACGTAAGAGGAATCCCGAGGGGCCCTTGCAACTTGAATGGAGGCCTGACTCCACTGTGGCAACATGAGAGGTGCCCTGAGGTCCGTGTCACAACTAAAGAATAACGCTGAGCTTCCTGCCACAACTCGAGAAAAATCACGAGATTCCCTCTTCAATACGAGATGACCCCTGATTCATCTGCTGCACCTCCAGAGCAATCCCGAGCTCTCTTTCTAAACTTAAAAGGAAGCTTGACTCCCTTTCTGCAACTCCAGAAGTTCCCCCAAGATACCTGACACAATTCAAGAGGAACCCTGAGTTTCCCTCCACAACTTGAGAAGAAACCTGTGTTCCCCACCTCGTCTCGAAATGAGGCCCTATTCTCCTACTTTAACTAGAGAGGAATCCCAAATTTCAACTCACACCTCAAGAGGAGCCCTGTCTCACTATTGCAACTCTAGAGGAACACCAAGTTTCCTGCCACAAATCGAAAGGACACCGAGTTCCCCCTCAAGTTGAGATAAGGCCTGATTCCCTTGCAGCGACTTGAATGGAACCCCCGAGTTTCCCCTCAAAACATGAAGGGAAGTCTGACTCCCCTGTTGCCCCTCTAGAAAAAGCCCGAGTTCTCTGCCACAACTCAACAGGAGGCCTGACATCCCTTTTACAACTCGAGAGGAAAGTGGAGTTCCATGCCTCAATACAAGACGAGGCCTGACTCCTCTGTTTAAACTCAATAGGTACCCCAAGATGCCTGTTGCAAGTGGAAAGGAACCCTGAGTATACTGCCTCAACTGGAAATGAGGCCTTATTCCACTGCAGTAACTAGAGAGGAATCCAGAGGTGCCCCTTCACAATTCAAAAGGAGGCCTGACTCCCCTGAGGCAAATTGAGTTGTTCCCTGAGATCCCCATCACAACTAAAGAGGAATCTCAAAATTTTCATTACAACTCAAAAGGAATCTGGAGAATACTGTTAGAAATTGAATGGAAACCCAATTTTCTTGCCTCAACTTGAGATAAGCCTGATTCCCCAGCAGCACCTCAAAAGGAATCCTGAGTTCCCCCTCACAACTGGAAATGATACCTTGACAGGTTACCTGAGATCCCTGTCACAATGTGAGAGGAACCTTGAGATTCCCACTGTAGCAGGAAATGAACACTGAGTTTCTGGCATCAAGTTGTGATGAGGCACAATTCCCCTCTAGCACCTCAAGGGGAATCCTGAGTTCTCCTTCAAAGCTCGAAAGGAGGCTTGAATACCATTTTTCAAATCAAGCGGTTCCCTAGGATCCTCCTCACAGCTCGAGGGGAACCCCAACTTTCCTGATGCAACTCAAGAAAAGCCCAGTGTTTCCCACCTCATCTTGAGATAAGGGCAGATTCCCTTGCTTCAACTAAAGAGGAATCCTGACTTTCCCCTCACATCAAAAGAGGCCTGTCTCACATATTGAACCCCGAGCTTTACTGCTGCAATGCAAAAAGACATCGAGGTCCCCCTCAACTCTAGATAAATCCTGATTCCCCTGCTTTGACTCGAATGGAACCCCCAATTTCCTCTCACAACACGAAGGTAGGTGTGACTCCCTTGTTTCACGTCTAGAAAAAACCCACGGTCCCTTCTTCAACATTACAGGAATCCTGACAACCTTTTTATGACTCCAGAGGTAAGCGGAGTTCCATGCCTCAACAGGAGAGGAGGCCTGACTCCCCTGTTGAAACTGATAGGAACCCTGAGATACCTGTTGCAAATGGACAGGAATCCCGAGTCTCTTGCCTCAAGTCTAGATGAGGCCCTTTGCCCCTGAAGTGACTCGAGAGAAATCCCAAGGTGCCCTTCACATCTCAAAAGTAGGCCTGACTCCCCTGAGTCACACGAGAGGTCTCCTGAGGTCCTCTTCATAATTCAAAGGAAACCCCAAACTTCCTGCCGCATCTCGAGTAAAACCACGAGATTCCCACCTCAGTGTGAGATGAGGCCTGATTCCCTGCAGCATCTTGAAAGTAATACTGATTTCCCTCTCTCAACTCAAAATAAGGCCTGAATTCCTTTTTGCAACTCTAGAGCCTTCCATGAGTTACCCGTCACAACTCAAGAGGAACCCTGAGTTTCCGGAAGCAACTGGAGAAGAACTCCATGTTCCCAACCTCATCTCGAGTAGAGGGCCGATTCCCTTGCTCTGACTCGAGAGAAATCCCGACTTTCCCCTTGCACCTCAAGAGGAGGAACCCTGAGATCCTCTCAAGATAAATCCTGATTCCCCTGCTTCGACTCAAATGTAACTCAAGAGGAACCCTGAAGTATCCTGCCGCAAGTCGAAAAGGATACTGAGGTCTCCCTCAACTTGAGATAAGTCCTGATTCCCCTGCTTCGACGCCAGTGGAACCCCAAATTTCCCCTCAAAACACGAAGGGAGGTCTGACTCCCCTGTTGCACCTCTAGAAAAAGCCCAAGATCCTTGCTTCAACACTACGGGAGGCCTGACACCCTTTTTACAACTCCAGAGCTAAGCAGAGCTCCATGCTTCAACACAAGATGAGGTTTGACTCCACTGTTGAAACTAATATAAACTCCAAGATCCCTGCTGCAACTGGAGAGGAACCCCAAGTTTCCCGCTTCAACTTGAGATGAGGCCGTATTTCCCTACAGGGACTTAGGACGAATCCCGAGGTGCCCTTCACCCTCAAAAGTAGGCCTGACTCACCTTATCAAACATGAGAGTTTCCCTGAGCTCCTTGTGGCAACTCAAGAGGAACCACGAGGTTCCCACTGCACATCGATAAAAGCCACGAGTTTCCCCCACTCAATGCAACATGAGAACTCATTCCCCTGCAGCCACTTGAGAGTCCATCCCGCATTACCCCTCAACACTTCAAAGGAGGCTTGACTCCCTTTATGCATTTCCAGAGGTTCCCCGAGATACCCATTGCAACTTGAAAGGAATCCCTTGATTCTTGCTGCAACTCTAGAAAAGCTCTGTGTTCCCCACTTCATTAGGAGATGAGGGCTGACCCTGCCTTGAGTTGAGAGGAACCCCGACTTTCCCCTCACACGTCACTAGGAGGCTTTTCTCACCTGTTGAAAGTTGAGAGGAACCCCGAGGTTCCTGCCACAAGTTGGAAGGTCACCGAGTTCCTCCTCAACTCGAGATGAGTCCTGATTCCCCTGAAGTGACTCAAATGGAACACTGAGTTTCCCTTCACAACACAAAAGGAGGTCTGACTCCTCTAGAAAATGCCTGAATTCCCTTCCACAACCTGACACCCTTTTACACCTCAAGATGAAAGCAGAGTTCATTCATGCCTCAATGTGAGATGAGGTCTGACACCCCTTTTACAACTCAAGAGGAAAGTAGAGTTCTATGAATCAAAACAAGACAACGCCTTACTCTGCAGTTAAAACTCAATAGGAATCGAGATCCTTGTCACAACTGGAGAAGAACCCCAATTTTCACACCTCAACTAGAGATAAGGCCCTATCCCCCTGCAGAGACTCTAGCGGAATCCCGAGGTGCCCCTTGCAACTCGAAAGGGGGCCTGACTCCACTGTGTCAGCACAAGAGGTTCCCTGAGGACACCGTCTGAACTTGAGAGGAACCCAGAGCTTCCTGCTGCAACTCGAGAAAAACCACGAGATTTCCCACTTTACGTGTAATGAGGCTCGATTCCCCTGCAGTGACTCTACAGCAATCCTGATTTCCCTCTTGAAACTTGAAAGGAAGCTTGACTCCATTTATGCAACTCCAGTGGTTCCCCAAGATACCCGTCGCAACTTGAGAAGAACGTTGTGTTCTCCACCTCATCTTGAGATGAGGGCCGATTCCCCTGCTTCAACTCTAGAGGAGTCCTGACTTTCCCCTCACATTTCAAGAGGAGGCCTGTCTCATCTATTGCAACTTGAGAGGAGCCCCGAGGTTTCTGCTGCAAGCTGAAAGGACACCGAGTTCTCCCTCAGTTCAAGATAAGGCCTGATTCCCCTGCAGTGACTTGGATGGAACTCCGAGTTTCCCCTCACAACACGAAGGGAGATCTGACTCCCCTTTTGCACCTCTAGAAATAGGTGAGATCCCTACCTCAACTCGACAGGAGGACTGACATCCCTTTCACACTCGAGAGGAAAGTAGAGTTACATGACTCAACAGGAGATGAGGCCTGACTCCACTGTTGAAACTTGGTAGGAATCCTGAGTTCCCTGTTGCAAAGGAGAGGAATCCTGTTTCATGCCTCAACTCGAGATGAGGCCCTATTCCTCTGCAGCGACTTGAGAGAAATCCCAAGTTTCCTATCACAAGTTGAAAGGAGGCTTGACTCCCTTGAGGCAACGCGAGAGGTTCCCTGAGGTCTTCCTCTCAATTCTAGAGGAACCCCCAGCTTCCTGCCACAACTCGAGATAAACCATGAGATTCCCCCCTCAATGTGAGATGAGCCCCAATTCCCCTGTAGTGACTTGAGAACAATCCCATGTTCCCCATTGCAACATGAGAGGAGGCTTAACCCCCCTTATGCAATTCCACAGTTTCCTGAGATATCCATCACAACTCGAGAGGAATCCCGAGTTCCCACTGCAACTTGAGAAGAGTGCATGTTCCCCACCTCATCTAGAGATGTGGACTGATTCCCCTGCTTTGACTTGAGGAATCCTGACTTTCCCCTTGCACCTCAAGAGGAGGCCTGTCTCACCTATCACAACTCGAGAGGAACCCTGAGGTTCCTGTTGCAAGTTCAAAGGAAACCGAGCTCCCACTCAACTCCAGATTATGTCTGATTCCCCTGCAGACATAACCTTAACCCTAACCTGTAACCCAAACCCTAACCCTAACCTCTAACCCTAACCCCACTCAAATGGAACCCCAAGTTCCCCTCACAACATGAAGGGAAGTCTGACACCCCTGTTACACCTCTAGAAAAAGTTTCCTGCCTCAACTTGAGATGAGGCCCTATCCCCTACAGCAACTTGAGAGGAATCCCGAGTTTCCCATTGCCAAATGAAAGGAGGAATGACTTCCCTGAAGCACAAGAGACATTCCCTGAGGTCCCTATCACATCTCGAGAGAAACCCCAAGCTTCCCAGTGCAACTCAAGAATAACCATGAAATCCCCCCTTCAATGTGAGATGATACCTGATTCCCCTAGAGTGACTCTAGAGCAATCCCGCATTCCCCCTCAAAACTTGAAAGGATGATTGACTCCCTTTATGCAGCTCCAGTGGTTCCCCGAGTTACCTGCCACAACAAGAGAAGAGCCCCGTGTTCCCACATCATTTCCCCTGCTTCAACTCGAGATGAATCCCGACCTTCCCCTCATACCTGAAGAGGTGGACCATCTCACTTATTGCAATTTGAGAGGAACCCGGAGTTTCCTGCCTCAACTCAAAATGAGGCCTATTCCCCTGCAGCGACTTGAGAGGAATCCCGAGGTGCCCATGGCAAGTTGGAAGGAGGCCTGACTTCCCTTGGGCAACAGGAGAGATTCCCTGAAGTCCTGGCTGCAACTCGAGAGGAATCCCATGTTTCCATCTGCAAATTGAGATAAACCTCAAGATTCCCCACTCAAAGCAAGATGAGGCCAGATTACCTTGCAGCAACTTATACAGTGATCATGATTTCCCCTTTGCAATATGAGAGGAGGATTGACTCCCTTTTGGCAACTTGAGAATTTCCCCAAGATTCCCATCGAAACTCAAGAGGAACACCAAGTTTCCCGCCTCATCTCAAGATAAGGGATGATTCCCCTGCTTCCACTCACATCTCAAGAGGAGGTCTGTCTTGCCTGTTGCAACTCGAGAGGATCCCCGAGTTCCCCATCACAACTCAAGAGAAACCCCAAGTTTCCTGCCACAACTCGGGAGGAACCCCAAGTTCCCCATCCCAACACCCTGATGCAACTGCAGAGGATTCCCAAGAAGAGCCTATCCCACCCCAACTGGAGAAGAGCCCTCTTACCACAACCAGAGAGGAAGTCTCATAGCGCAACTAAGCAGGAGGCCAGCCCTGCCAAAAATAGCCTGTAGCTTCCTGCACTTCTCATCTAGAAAAAGTGCCCCTTCTCATTACAACTACAGAGGAGTCACCCACCTCCCAATTTGAGAAGAGCACTCTACTGCCTCTAGAGAGGATCCCAACTGTCACAGTTAAAGAGATGTTCCCCTGCCACAATGAGAGA
Source organism: Neotragus pygmaeus (assembly GCA_006410875.1). NCBI lineage: Eukaryota > Metazoa > Chordata > Mammalia > Artiodactyla > Bovidae > Neotragus > Neotragus pygmaeus. The sequence continues at coordinate 19,986 of SJYV01053816.1, forward strand.
GGAGGCGGCAAAAGACAGCTAGAGATGAGCCAATCCATAGGAAATAGAGTGGACACCCACTGCAACGAGAGTGGACCCCAAGCCATATCTAGAGAGTAGCCTGGCACACGTTGCACTTAGACAGGAACCAGCTTGCACTTCACTGCTGTAGAGGATCTGCCGCACTGTAGCTCAAGAGGAGTCTCCACCACAACTGTAAAGGAACCCCGAGTCATATGCTGCAACTCAAGAGCCATCCCAAGCACCCCGCTGTAATTTCACAGGATCCCAAGGTTGGCACAAGAAGAGGGGCCACTGCACCAAATGACGGAGGGGCTCTTTGGCCAAAACTGAAGTGGATTCCCTAGGTACAACTCGAGAGGTGACCCCAGGATATCACACCTAGAGAGAAGACCTTCTGCCTCCAATTGAGGCTAGCTCCCTGAAGGAAGTCGAGTGATGCTGCTGCTAGTGCTGAGTCACTTCAGTCATGTCCATCTCTGTGCAGCCCCATGGACTGCAGCCTACCAGGCTTCTCTGTCCATGGGATTTGCCAGGCAAGAGTACTGGAGTGGGTTGCCATTGCCTCATCTGGAAGTCGAGTGCAGGCCCTCACAACTAGAGAGCTGCAACCCCATGAACAGAAGTGAGGAACCCATAGTGCCAAAGCAGGGAGGACCTCCGCCATTGAGACATGGACACCCCAACCGGAGAGGACACANCCATTGCCTCATCTGGAAGTCGAGTGCAGGCCCTCACAACTAGAGAGCTGCAACCCCATGAACAGAAGTGAGGAACCCATAGTGCCAAAGCAGGGAGGACCTCCGCCATTGAGACATGGACACCCCAACCGGAGAGGACACAGCCATGCCATTCAAGAGGAGCTCTCCACCACAACTTGAGAGGAGGCTGCTAGACATCACACACAGAGAGGAGCCCCTCTTCTGCTAATACAGACGAACCTCACACCACAAGGAGAGAGGAGCTTGCACACCACTAGAGAGACTCAAAACCCTGGAACTACAGAGTGGACCCAGACCACAACGGTAGAGTACTCCCTTGCTAAAACAAGTGAGTAGTCACCCATCACTGCAGCAAGACAGGAGCCTCCCTGCCCATCCCTGCCAGAGATGAGTCGCGCCAGAGAACTTGACTGGAGGTCCCACTGCAAGTTGCCAGGAATCCTGAGTACCAAACAAACTTAAAGTGAGCCCAGACCTCCCCACCACAACTCCAGTGCAATCCTTCATCCCATGATGCAAATACAGAAGAATACTGATTTCTTCTTGCACTTTGAGAGGAGTCTCAGGCCACTGTGGCAATTGTCGAGGAAACGCCAAGTTTTCAGCAACAACTAGAGAAAAAACCCAAGTTTCTGCTGGAACTCCAGAGGAGGCCCGACACCCCTGCTGCTGCAACTCAAGAGGAAACACGACTTCCCCACCTCAACTCGAGAGGAGTCCTGATCCCCTGTTGCCACTCGAGAGGTATCCCCAGATCCCCATTGCCATTCAAGAGGAACCCTGTTTTTTGCACTGCAAGTTGAAAGGAATCTGAGCTCCCCCTCAACTCAAGATAAGGCTTGATTCCCCTGCAGCAAATCGAATGGAACCCTGAGTTTCCCCTCACAACATGAAGGGAGGTCTGACTTTTCCTGTTGCACCTCGAGAAAAATCCCGAGTTTCTCACTTCAACTCGACAGGAGATCTTACATTCCTTCACAAGTCGAGAGGAAACTGGATTTCCATGACTCAACACGAGACAAGGCCTGACTCCCCTGTTGCAACTGGAGAGGAACCCCAAGATCTCTGTCACAACTGGAGAGGAACCCCAAATTTCCTGCCCTATTCCCCTGCAGTGACTCGAGAGGGATCTTGAGTTCCCCCTGGAAACTCAAAGGGAGGCCTGACTCCCCTGAGGCAACACGAGAGGTTCCCTGAGGTCCCTGTTGCAAATTGAGGGGAACCCTGAGCTTCCCCCCGCAGCTCAAGAGAAACCACCAATTCCCCCCTCAATGCGAGATAAGGCCTGATTTCCCTGCAGTGACTTGAGAGCAATCACGAGTTCCTCCTTACAACTTGGAAGGAGGCTTGATACCATTTTGGCAACTCGAGAGATTCCCAAGATACCCATCGCAGCTTGAGAAGAAGCTTGTGTTCCCCTCCTCATTTCGAGATAGGGGCCGATTCCCCTGCTTCCATTGGAGAGGAATCCCAACTTCCCCCTCTTACTTCGAGAGGAGGCCTGTCTCACACATGATGCCTGGGGACTGCTGACTGTATATATCCATGGAAAACCTTAATCTCCAGAAGCAAAGATAAAGTTCTGATACATGCATTGGATGACTGACTCTACTACTCTAAGCCTTAACATTCTCTTTTTCCAAGTGGGGATTATAATACCTATTTTTGAAAATAGCTGTGAAAAGAGAATGCAAGACTAAATTCATTGGGTTTAAAATAAATTCACAAAATCAAAGTCCCCTATGTGGAAGTAGGGAATCAAATGATGTGAGATTATTTTGTGCTAAAACAGTTTCTTCAAAGGCTTGTAAAATATTAAATGAGCTATAATAATCTAGGTTCAAGATAAATACAATTTTTTGGCTGTTTATATCATTTTTACAATGTATTTTTTTTCTATTAAGTGAAAGATAACCAGCTATTGCTCTAATTAGTTATATTTTGGTTATTTGGGATCATATTCTCTTACGTTTTATTATTTGTAAACCTCTATACAGTTTTGTGTGTGAGACAGTTTAATATTTTCCTAGATATCTAATGATATGTTAATATAAAGATAAATTAAAATACAAAATTAGATTTAAAACATGATTATTTACAAACTGTAATGTTAAATTTCCCCCCAATCTGTTGTTTCTTTGTTTTTTCTTCCTTTTGAAACTTGTAAATATTTTATGTTCAAGTATGTTAGTTTATCATTCTGCGGTTTCTCCTGTTGCTTCAAAACTGAGATTGCTGATAAATATTCTATTACTTGTAGATTTTCTTTTTAGATTTTTAAAGTTTTATTTTTGCTTAATCTGGAAGTTATTTTGTTTGTCTTTATCTTAAATTTTTTTTTGCAGAATTGATAAACATTAAGAATACTATCTTATTCAGTATTCTGGGAGGTGGGTCATAGAGGATCCTGCTGCGATTTATGTTGGAGAGTGTTTTGCCTATGTTCTCCTCTAGGAGTTTTATA